>LGRX02001096.1:0-134218 GCA_001247695.2 Cymbomonas tetramitiformis | reverse complement strand
CGCTTCCACTGCGCTGCGCAGGCGTGATGCCGGCAGTCGGTTGTGCGGTTGTGCCACGTGGTCTCCTCTCTTCCGTCGGACGAAAAACGTGCAAGGCGGGTAGCTTGTGTAGAATCGCGTAGAGGCGCCATGACTCCGTACGGTTGAGGTGGACACTTCAGAGTGAGGTTGTGTGACGGGAACCCCAATTATTCCCCATTCGTCGGACGAAAAACGTGCAAGGCGGGTAGCTTGTGTAGAATCGCGTAGAGGCGCCATGACTCCGTACGATTGGGGAAAATTATACGGGTTCTCTGTGATCACTCTTCACTGTCCACGTGTCACAATTTGGGGATCACATATCCGTCGCTCACACGATACAACGCCACCACCATCTCTCATCGACATCAATAAGTCGATATAGCTCAGTGGATAGAGCGCACGACTAGTGACAGTGAGGTCTCGGGCTCGAACCCGGTCTCGGCATCTTTTCCCTCGAGTAGATTGGATTTGTGATTCCCATCAGGTTATCGGTCCACCATCTTTGGTGTGGCATCCTTTTCTCGGCGACTTTGATCACGCACGTAACCCGCACGTAACCCGCACGTAATTGCACGTAACCCGCACGTAACCTGCGTAACGTAACCCGCACGTAACCCACACGTAACCGCACGTACTCAGCACGTAATCCGCACGTACCTTTCGTCTTAGCACGACCTTGTTTTTCGTCTTTCTTTTATATTGCGCGTACCTACAAGCTCATCGTCTTTGACAACTTCGCTTTGGACTCTGGCCGGCAGCGCCTTCGCTGCAGGAAAATCCGCTTTTCGCACGACTATTTTGACCTCGCCACCGTTTTCCTCGTCAAATTCTACCCAGGATTGACGTTTTCATCGCCTGGTTTGGTTAATTTTACCGAATTTTACGTTTTCCACCCATACCCAAACTCCTTGGGTTGCAGATTTCTGCAGCTCACGGTTCATGGCTTCGGAGCGTCGGAGTGCGCGCATGGCCGCAGTTCAAACGGCGCTTGAACTACTTCAACAACGACAATTTACCACTGGCTACGGTCTGGTGGTGCTTGGTGGTGCTTATGCACCAAGCACGAACGTGAACACCGGCGTTTCCAACGACATCGACAGCGAGAACTTTGACTTGGCCGTTCTCACCGCTCCTCGCATTTTGCGACCTCGGCCATCTTGCCCTCCCTGCACTGTGGCATTTTCTCTGGTGGTGCTAGGCTACTTTCTAGAGTGGCCTCGCACAGGGGTGGGATGACGTATCCCATTTTGACTGGTGTTGGACCTTGGCATCATCGAGGACGCCGCCGACAGTTAAGCCTGCTTGCTTAGTGATTTTGGCAGCTACCCCGTGGGAGTAGTGATCCCCACGGCACATGCGTGGGCGTATGCCCCTAGCCCATCTGGTTGCCACCTTTCATGGGATCACGGCCTCTCGCCAATGACGCAATCGACCCGCCACCAGACGCATCACGGTCTGGTGGTGTGCAACACTAAGTTAGACAGACACTTGCAATGAACGGCTCTAGCTATGTAGTGCGGTAGTTTCGAACTGCAAGAGGTCCCATTGGGCCTGTAATTGCTGCCTATTTTTGCCTAGGGTTTAGGTTTGGGATGCAGGCTTGCCTGCCTTGTTGTGGCACCTCACGCCTTCGGGGTGAGGTGGTGTGATGTGAGATGAGACTTTCAGCCCCCCCCCATAAGGTGGGGGGCAGTCACACTCTCTCTGATCACCCCTTGACCCGAGGTGCCACGTCAGCTTGCTTCCGCCAGTTCGTTCCGCGATAATAAAACCCCCAAAGTTATTTTATTATCTCATCTTAGTCTGCAGTGAATCACGGTGTCACTCCCTGCTAGTGCTTCCGCCAGTCTAATATATATAACATATATTAGCCTTTTCTGTCAATGCCCCATGCCCCACGGCACACTGTATGCCCCATGCCCCACGGCACATTGTATGCCCCATGCCCCACAAGCAGGCGCATAGTATGCCCCATGGGGCATGGGGCAAACGGTATGTCCATGGGGCATGGGGCATACTATGCGCCTGCTTGTGGGGCATGGGGCATACTATGTGCCGTGGGGCATGGGGCATACGTGGGGCATGGGGCATACAGTCTGTGGGGGCATGGGGCATACACAGATGGGGCATGGGGCATAAGGTCTGTGTATGTGTATGGGGATACGGTCTGCCATGGGGCATGGGGGCATAGGGTAAGCAGTGGAGCATGGGGCATAGGTGTGCAAGTGGGGCATGGGGCATGGGTGTGCCGGCCCCAACCATCACCCCCTCCCCTCCCCCAACCCCCCTCCCACATAAGTATTATATTTAATAAGATTTGATTTATTTTATTAATGGGGGATAAATTAAATCAACTATGGGGGGCGGGCGGGTGGAGGGTGTTTTTATTATTATTTCGGCAACGGAATAAAATCGATAGGCACGATTTCTGCGATTAATCGATAAAACAATATCGGGCGTCAATACCCGACTTTTATGTCCATGGATCCGTCCGGCTCCTCCCCCACCCCCTGCGCGGCTATCGACATATCCAACCTCCCCCCCCTCCCCACCTTCCCCCCACCATATCGCCCTCGTCTCCATACCAGACAGTATGTTATAAATACAACTATAAATATAATACTTGTGTATATTATGACGTACAGTAAATATATTAGATTCCGTAATTTCTTTATATAATTATATGATTATACGATTATATGCTTTAAACAATAATACAATAATATAATTGTATGCTTTAAAATATAGAATGGACTTTTCACGTTTTCAGTGAAGATGGCATGGGACCTGTGGTAAATTCCATATTTAAGTACATGGGAAAACTGTAGAAAACGACAGATTTTGTACAAAGCGACATATGAATTTCCGTGAGGTAACAGTTTTCCCGCGAGCGACAACGCGTGACGACTGACGTGGCGTGAGGAAGCGATTTCGCCAGAAATCGCCGGCGACACGAGCGTGGCAACGCTTGTGTCACGCCTTCATGAGGTCAGGTCGCGATTTCAGGTCACCATGACGCGATCAGGCTATGACATCCTTCCCACCTGGTGTCCGATAGGCTTTATCTTCTTGGGCATGGTCGGCCAGTTTAGGAGATTTATACCAAAGTTCTCCAAGATTGCCGAGCCGCTCAATCGTCTCCTTAAGGATAATGCAGAGTTTGTCTGGGAATCTGAGCAGCAGCAGGCATTTGATAATCTCAAAAGTGCCATCTGCCATGCTCCAGTACTACAGCTTCCAGATCAGAAACTGCCATCTATTATGGAGGTCGATGGATCAGGCACACACGTTGGTCAAGTAGTATTGCAGGATCAAGGAAAAGGTATGAAGCCATGTGGCTATCACAGCGTCACTCTTTCTGATACACAGAGACGCTGGCCTATTCCTGAGATCGAGCTATTTGCCATTGTGGAGGGCTTCCGATTCTTTCGCCACATCTTGCTGGGAGCTCCAGAGACTATTGTTCGCTCAGATCATCAGCCACTGGTTTATTTCCAGTCCAAATCCACACTAAGCCCCAAACAGGCGAGGTGGTTGGATGAGCTCTCCGAGTACAACTTTCGAATAGAGTATATTTCTGGCGAGAAGAATAAGGTTGCAGATGCACTTACCCGTATTTCTACACTCTTTGAACTCACTGATTGTCTGCAACATATAGACGTCGGCGAGGCACCTTCAACCGACATTCCGTCTACAGATTCTACATTCATTGCTCTTATTTCTGCATCATCAGCTCATCAGCTCCACGACATTATTATATCTCAGTATGATCGTGACACATTTGCACAGACTATATTATCTAAGCTGGCATCATCGACATCATCACAGTCAGCCAGCAATTTCGAGCTCATTCAGGGATTGATCTATCGCAAGACCATTTTTGGCAGACAGCTTTACATTCCACCTACTGCCAAAGTTCCTACAGATGACGGTGAGATCACACAGCTTCGCCACATTCTACTTCATGAGTGCCACTCAGCCACTATTTCTGGTCATGTAGGCAAGAATCGCATGCTTCATTTATTGCGTAGCCGATATTACTGGCCAGGAATGACGAAGGCAGCCATTCAGTACATTCGGGAGTGCCCCGTGTGTCAACGCCAGAAAACGAGAAGACACAAACCTTATGGTCAGTCACATGTACGATATTGTGTGCCTAAGACAAAATGGCTTGATGTATCTCTTGACTGGATTACTGACCTGCCTATCACCACTAATGGGCACGACAGTATTTTCGTGGTAATGTGCCAATTCTCTCATCGCTGTCATCTCATTCCCTTCAACATGACCTGGACTGCTCAGCATACTGCTTCAATATATATGCAGCATATCTTCAAGCTCCATGGTCTTCCGAGGAACATCATCTCAGATCGAGACCCCAGATTTACTTCTTCATTCTGCCAAAAACTGTGGAAATCTACTGGTACGAGATTGTCTATGACGTCTTCACACCATCCACAGTCGAATGCAAGCAATGAGAGAAGCCATGCCTTCATTGAGGACATCCTCAGGTATTTTCATTTTGTTTGATGCATGATTCACCATCCTCTGGTTTATAACTGATTAGATAGTATTTTTCTCCTCAGGTGTTGTTGCAATGATACTTCAGCCAATTCGTGGGAGGACAAGTTGCCTCTGGTGGAGTTTGCAATTAACAACACGGTTTCTGCTACGACTGGTTACACACCATTTTATCTCGACTCGATGGCGCAGCCACTTTCGCCTCATGATCTGGCAATCACTATTCCGCCGGAAGCTCCTGTTCCAATACAGAATGCTATTCGAGACCATTTTGACCAGTACTCGGCTGTACATGCCAACGCGGTAGATAACATTTCCCGAGCAGCAGAAATCAACCGAGCCAGATTCAATAAGCCTCACATGCCCCGACAATTTGCAGTAGGGCAGAAAGTTCTTCTACGGACTGAGTTTATTCAATGGACTGGTTTGACAGAGGCAGGCAGACACTTTAAGCAGCCATACATTGGGCCGTTTATCATATCTAAAGTGCTCAGCCATGGACGTGCTTATGAGTTAGATTTCGGGGATCTCGACATTCGTATCCACCCAGTTCAGCCTGTATCCAGAATAGAGCTGTACAATGACTCAATCCAAGCACCTTTGCCTCTGCCACAGATGATCACCGAAGAAGGGCAACCACTGTTTGAGATATCACATATACTCTCAGATAAGATCACTAGAGGTGTCAAGTACTATTTAGTGCGATATGCAGGCTACGGCCCTGAGCATGACACCTGGGTCAAAGCCGCAGAGCTGACCAATGCAGCAGACATGATAGCTGCCTATGAAGGCTAACATTATATTAAGCCTATTGCCCTTACTTTTTGTAATATATACTAATACATGTCGATCATCTATATATATACCTTGCTCTTAATGTTTTGTCATTATGTTGCATAAGAAGCAGGAAATTGATCCTTCCTTGCTAAGGTGTAGTGAACCTTGTACAAAACCATACCCTTGCACAGATACGCATACACGCGGGTACCATATCTGTGGATAAATAAAAACTACTATGCTACCTTTGCCAGACCGTGGTTTGTCATTCGGATCTTATGGCCAGTAATCCGCAGCTACCGGATACTGAGGTAAACGGAGTTGTGATCCTGAGTTATGCTTGACACACATAACTAAAACGAATTTCACATTAGTACGTTGTCGAATCCACTCTATGAAATGTTCGTCAAAGCGCGCGTACTGGACCGAAAAATAAAAGGAGCACTGGGGCAGATCGGGTGAAGGATTTAAAGTGGACTCATAGAGACCCTCCAATATCTCGTTAAGCAGGGCCCACTCCGTTTGCATTAAACCAAGCCCCAAAATCGGGCTCTCCATAGTATTTCTGTGAACTTCGGGGGAGTAAGCTCTCTGAAGGGAGGAAGAGGTGGATGCATTATATAAAGCCGTAAAAACATATTCGTTTTTAATTCGTCACTCTGAAATACGATACGAACGGCAGCGCAATATCTATCCGTAACGTAAACCTCGGAAGATACCTTGAAACGTCACTCTGAAATACGATACGCAATTCATGGATACCTTGAAACGTCACTCTGAAATACGATACGCAATTCATGGGGGCTACATCCTAAGAACTGTAAGGCTAAATGCCTAAGGTGAGGGTTTAAAGTGGACTCAGTTCCCCCCAATATCCTAAAAACACCTTGAGGGACGCCTCATCGGTGTAAGAAGACTGGTACCAGCTCAACAACAAAGACACCAAAGACATATACAAAGGTATGCACCCTATATTGTGAGGTCACAACTCTTCTAAGAGGGGAGATCTGTCAGGGATATGACCGATGATACATATGTGTCATACCTGCATGTCATACATGTCATGTCATGTCATGTCATGTCATGTACATGTCATGTCACGTCATGTCATGTCATATGTTATAATGACATACAGTCGTCGAGTATCGTCAGTACGGTCGACTATGACATGTACAGTCATAATATCTGTCATCCACTCACCATGAGTGACATCTGTCATCGAGAGGCCGAGTACGGCATCTCGATGATGAAGCAAGACAAGTTCTTGAAGAACAAACTGTTCTGAAAGGACGCGTCTTCGCTTCAAGCATGAATTGAACACCATGCGGGTATCAACAGGCTAATTCGATCAGCCGATACTGTTAGTTCACCCAATGTTCTCGGGTTCACAACCCGATGGTGGTAACGCCTATGAGGCGTGAGGACATTGAGGTATATGAGAGAGCATTGAGCTCAAGCAGGGGATTCTGGATACCAGACTGCACTCATACCCACCAAATACTTGTTGCGAGTTGCTACTGTTCAATAGCAGCCGCGTAGTCTGAAAGATTGAATAACAACCTTGACATATATATATATTCACATAGATACCCTAATCGGTCGGGAGTGTTTAGTTCACACTTCAGTACCGCGGTGCACACCCTGGCAAGAGAAATTCGTGTGGCTTGGAACGTGCCCGTGCCCGTGCACGGGGAATCTCGCGGCAGATCAGCGAAGATATATGCCCAGCACGTTGTTGCAAGAACACTGCAAATAAGTCCCTCTGTGTTGACCCCGGTCAAACATCTTTAAGAACAACGGAGACAGGATCTGCCAGGTCGATCGATGTACAGTGCTTCCTGTTATTGATTTAAAAAATAATTAATGATTTCCCAATAAATCTTGGATCAATAGAATAAACCAGAGAATAACAAGTGTTTGATCGAACGATGCTTGCTCATCAATAAATGAGGTTTTAATTAATTAATGCAGATCGACCGAGCTACGTTTAATCCATAAACAAGGTTTTAAATAATTATATGGAGACACGATGCCGGTTGCATGACCAATAAATAGCCAATCAACAAATTAAAGTCCGTGCGGTATTGGATAGCGGATCGATGCTACTGCCGTGCTACTCAAGCTTGAGTAGCATGGCATATATTTTCCGGCTTTGAGCTTTTCGTTTTGACCTACTTTGTATTTGTGGACAGGAATTTCGCAATAAACAGTTTGAACCATGCGGCTGTATTGCACCGTGCTGATAATATGGCTGAACTTAGGTATAGTAACAGCCAATATATCTGTGAATACCTCTGACGATAATAATGCGACTGATCATCTCTTTCTATTTCCCGAAAACATCTCTCCCGGCTTTGGTAATGATGATAGCGACTCCGGGTTTTTCATCTTACCGCCACCGCCACCTCCTTCTGGTCCTGGAAAGCCGAAATCTGGCTTCGCTGATATAACTATTGTGGAATTTATTCGCACTCCTTATGCTGTCATTTACAACGCGTTTAACAGACATGGCAAGCGCGCTATCATCACTGACCCTGAAAACCCCCTGTACAACTCTGACGAGTTGGAGGCCGAAGCCATTATTGAATCGGCTCGAGAATATCAAGAGTTTGTCTTGCAAGAAACTGGCGGACTAGCTGTTGAGTTCGGTGACGATGAATTAGGCCCTTTAATTTTACGTAGCGAGCCTGACTCTCTTATTGGCGGTGCGCCTTCTGAAAACGCCGTTGGGTCGAACTCTGGCGCCCAAGGGGCTCTTCAGGACTCTGATGATGACGAACTGCCGAGTCTCCAAAGCATGCCTTTCGCTCAAAGAGCGGGTCAGAGTACAAGTAGCGCTCAAGCCTCGAGTGTTGGTTCTTCACAAGCTCCGTTGTCTGACTGCATTATCTGCAGAAACAAACGCCAGATCGATTGCACTTGCGCTCACAGCACTCGTGGAGAAATGATTAAAAAAAAGCGGTCTCTCGATAAAATGCCGCAGCAGAATCTATTTGCTTTTGGTGTAAAGAAAGGCATTGTTTCGACCGAAGTAAGGGTTGACCCTGTGGTCAACAGGCCACAGTTTTCGTCTCGTCTCACAGTAGAGGAACGCTGGATACATCTCTCTAACTGTCTCTTGGAAATACCTAGTGCAGGACGTCCCCCTTTTACAGCTTTCGAGGGCGGAGTCATGCTTTTGGTGCACAGCGACTCTGCTGAGATTAGAGAGTATGTTTCCACACGTGATTACAACCAGGACCCTCGAAGATCCATTCACTCGTTCCAAGATGATTCTAATTTCATATTATGGCTTGATTTCCACGTTGATACTGTAAGCGAAGCACGCTTGGATACCTTGAAGGATGTTAAGAGTTACAAGTGGCACGATTTTGAAATCAGTGTGGTTTTGGAAAATTATCGCCAGCTCAATCACAACAAGATGGCCACAGTCCGATGGTTTCAAAAGGAGTTACCCGGCACCGTTTTCGCTATTCGATTGCAGCCGTCGCACATTCAGTTTTGGGAGCGTGTTCAAAAACCAGAGGTATGTACAGCGGATGATCTCTGAGACCCAACGAGTGCGGAACCTACGAAATTCGTGTTTGTATATGCGTGATGTGCAGCTGTCCGCTTCTTGTTGTGATAGTAAGCATTATAACTAGTGGGGACCGCCGCCGTGCATCTCTGCTAGTCGGCGTGTTTTTTTTCCCGGCATTTTGCGGATTCATTGTGCACTCTGTGTATGTATTTTTGCAGGCCTTGCACGGAAAGCCTGGAAAGAAAGCAGCATTAGACTCACACACGGCGTTATATGCCGAGATCGTAACTGCTGTCAAAGATCAGCTTGCGGGAGGATTGCCCGAGGATGCTTTTATGATTTCTAGTATTATTCGTTCTATTATTCAAGCTAGGGATCCTGAAATTCTCAAAACGTGCGTTTGCGGTGTCACCATCATGGACAAACACGTTTTTGCGTACTAACTGCCTGCGGCCGCGCAAAGCTACCAACGCACGCAAGGCACCTCTAGATTGGAAAGAACAATGCGAGCTGCACGTCCTACGGTTGTCACACATTGTTTCTACACAGAATATTCCTCCTGCACTAGTGACTGCCTTCGATCACACAGGCTTACAAGTGCTTCCTGTGCGCGACCGCACATGGGCTCCAATCGGAAGTGAAATAGTCCCCCTTGTGGGACTTGATGATAAGAGACAGTTAACAGCCGTGTTTGTGGAAGCACTAGATCAAAATTGCCAAGGTGTCGTCGTAGGTGTTCAGATGATCTATCAAGGCACAACATCCCGATGCCTCCCGCCTGTAGAGCACCGGCTGCAGACGATATTCAATGAGTTTGACTTCACGTACACTCATAATCATTGGGCAACCCCGGAGACCAACTTGCAGATGTTTGCAAATATAATCATCCCGCACCTTCTGCGCACCAAAGTAGAACTTGGGTTGTTGCCTACACACCCCTCCGTCGTCATTCTGGACTGCTGGCCACCGCAAAAGCAGCAGTCGTTCCGGGATGCAGTGTCCTCCAAATGGCCTTGGGTATTCCTGCACTATGTTCCTCCTGGGTGCACGGGTATCATTCAAAAGTTCGATGTTGACGGCGGCGGTGTGATCAAGCCAGCAGCGTGCCACGGACTATGTGCAAACAGAGGTACTGTACACACCACACAAACACTCCCATATATATTGTTTTATAACCCTCTCACCCTGATTGTGTTTCTGCCTAGATAGAGATGGTATTCTGCATATCTGATTGCTTTTTCAGTTGTGTGGACAGTTCTTGCCTCAAACAATAACGTGATTAATGTGTTCAGTATTTGCTGTAATAGTACAGCAAATACAATCGAATCGGTTTTAGTTACCTGAAAAGTAGGAATCAAATAGGTTAGAAAAAACTGCCAACACTAATCATATAGGTTTTGTCAATACACTAACACCGAACACAATATGTTTAGTACTTAGCCAAATTACAATCGAATCGGTATATCTAGACTGATAATCGGTATCAAATCACTCATGAAATTACACTGATTAGTTCCTAAGAGGTTTCGATTTTCAAACTAATGCCCACCCTTGATATATATATATATATATTGTATATATTCCTTGCGTGGCTTGTATGTGCTATCCTGTTTAGAATTGTGCATCAGAATATTAGTGTATGTATCAAAATTAAAAGTGTATGTGCTTTCAGACTGCACCGCGCATACATGGTGTGCGTTATGTTTTATGTCGGAGGGTTGATAACAATGAATGGTTCAAATTGGTGTGTGGTTGCAGTTTTCGAAACAACTGGAAGCAAGCGTTGTACCGAAAGATATTAAGGTGGACTTGACTCTCGGAGCTCTCAAGATCCGACAGCTGTATTGGACTGCTGAATGCTATCGAGAATTTCAAGGTTCTAAAGTAGCGCGTACCTCAGGTTGGGCGAAGACTAAAATACCGACTGCTTTCGAAGCAGAGACCCGACAAAAAGCAGCAGCACTGCATCGCGAGGGCAAGTTGTGGCCTTCGAGTGGAGCAACAGTAATCGTGTTTGATGGTGACGAGGAAGAGCCTGATGCGGCAACCACTGATTGGGCAGATGTGACTGACCATACGACGTCACAAGCAGAAGCGTCTACTTCTGCTGCTGTAGAAAATGCTCACCGGTAAGTCACACGCGCGACCATTCACGATTTCAAAATTTCGGTGATCAAACCATTTAGCGATTAGCGTGCAGAAGTTGAATTGAAGATACACAATGAATAATTGCATGAATGAAACAGGAACACCTTCGATGATGTCGGGCAAGCTATCGTCGAGGCGACCGAGTCGAGGAGAAACAAGCGCAGCAGAGCTCAGGCTGAAGACGAAGAGGAGATCACTTTTGAGGATATGACGGTGGATACTGTGGCTATCACACTTGCGACCTCGAAGGATGGGCATGCATTCAAAGTGAAGGTTGGGCGTAGCCTTTCGGACTGGTTAAACTTGGTTCGAGTGTGGGATGTAAACCACGATGAGCTTCAGATTCAATGGCAATGGTCGACCCCTAGAAGGCAAGTGACTTATGGTGAGCGCAGCAGAGAAATTCTCAAAGATAATTTGGTGAATGATGGGTTTACTGAGGGTGATCGCCCTACGATCGCATGGGAACCATTTTACTCTGAGGAGATCGTGTGCACATGTGGGAGGTAGATCCATATGAAGCAGTCACCAGCATCCCTGAGCAATTCTATGATGAGATGGTGATCAAGCTCAGCGCCATCATGAAGGCCAAGAAGACGGCTGCTTGAATCAAACATTATTTGTACTGCTTTCACTTTGCATTTTGGATAGTTTTATGTTTAACATGATTTGGATTTGTAACGTTTGGGTGTTTTTGCTTACTGTATTGGCACCATAATAGAGTACCTAGATAAATAGGCACCTCTAAAGGTACATCTCTGTGGTCACCTCTACATCCTGTATGGTCACATACGGTCAATTAGAGGTGATAGGGGCCTATAGTACGCCGTATTTAACACGGTGTCCGTCAATAAACAATATCTAAATAAACTAATGTGGCAGGGCCTGCTAACGTCCCCATCAATAAACAAACTTTAAATTAACGAATGTGTTCGGGTCTGCTAACGTCTCCACCAATAAACAAACTATAAAATTAATTAATGCGTCGAAAGCGTGAAATAACAGGTTATTTAAAGATTTATTGACATGAAAAAAGGGGTTATAATCAATAACAGGAAGCACTGTAACCGGCCGTTCCTACTCACGCATTATATGTAGGTCCATCGAGTTCAGCCGAACCATGGACCAAGTCTCAGGGGCAGACGCTGCTATCGGTATGCCAGTAGTGTTTACAAGTGAGCGCAGCGCGAAGGACGTCCGCCCTCGGGTCGCTACCAGATAAAGAACGGCATATTTTCACCAAGATATCGAATGGTAGCGTGGGTTCGCTCCCTTTTGGTAGCTGCAGCGGAGGTTCGACATTCCCGTCGCGAGGTTGTCGATGGCTTTCCACGTGCTCACGGGCTTCCTCACCACGCAGCCACGCGCTTCCTCACATAATGTTTGCAGAGAACGTTTTCGGCTTGCTCGGGGGCGCAGCGGCGAAAGTCACGGTGGCACCACATCTCGCGAGACGCAAAATCTTCACGAGGGATCCTTGGTACTTGCTGCCTGGTCGAACGTGGTACTAATCACCATGCAACTTCTTCGTGTGCATTCATACTGCGCGGAACTTGCGTGTTACTGCTCTTACCCGACATCTTAAGAGGCTTGCCGCTTGAACCCTGTGACATGATTCGATCGGTGAATTCTATGTAATGCCTAAACACCCTTACATAATATAATATCGGCAATTTATAAGGTGATGAACTTGACACTCGCTACCAAGTACCGAATGGGCGAATGAAACCCCTGCCGCATGCCGTGTGCTGCGTTACAAACTTACAATACGGCAACAAAAGGTGATGTCACGCGTGCTTGCTTCAGGTCTTGCCCTCTCCTCTATGTCTCTGCTCTGCCCTTTATATGTTTTAGGACAAAGGCAAATTTGAAATTACTACTTTCTTACCTTAAACAACCAAACCGCGAATGGCAGAGCGGGATGATGACACTGTCAGCGTCGGTCACGGCCATGGCTCAATCAGCGTTTACTATTTATTCTGTGTAATAGAATACAATAAAGAACGATGAGATGATCGAACGATCAGATTTCAGATGGCCTACAGACCTAGCGGTAGGCTACCCTCGGGTAACTCGCATGGTAGCGAGTCATTTTTGTCGTATGAAAGGTTATTTTTGTCGCAGACTGAATTGCCGCAGCTACGACAAAAAAATACTCGTGGGTGCATTTTGTCGCAGCTGCAACAAAATAGGACTCGAGGTGGCATGTTGTCGCAAAAGCTTATCAGAAATTTATTTGAAAATGCAGAAATGTACAAAAAAACACTTTCAGCCGAGTGGGGGGGGTCTAACATACAACGAACAAAAACTCCGTGCATTATGAAGCTCAACGTAACAGAGCTAGTAGAACCTAACGGAATTTGCGGAGATGATTATTGAAGCATGTATACACGAGAACTCGCGCATGATATATATAATACGAAACCATTCACGGCAAATCACAATCCAAAATTACAGCTTTAAGCTACTATTACATTTACGTTTCTGTGAACATCAAGTAAACAGGAGGCACTACAACCTACACTATTACCCAACTAACGAATATCTCCAATACACAGCATTAAGATTTCCTGCACGCGCAAATTTGCGAAGTCGGCGACTAGAGAATAGAGAGTAATTACGCTGAAAAAGCTGATGTACAATTTGAAACAACAAACCAAAAGTATGCACATACTCTGCAAAATACAGCACGCTAGTTAGTTAGTAGTAGAAATGTTGGGAGTCGAACCCAACCCGACGGGCAAGATGCCCGACGTTCTCCAAGCAGTCTTCTGTCGGCAGATTGACAAAGGAAAAAGCACTGACGTCAGGATGATTAGCACAGAGAATTTGCAAAATAAGTCGGCAGGGTCGCACGTCGCATGAAGCGTCTCGCCAGTCCAACAACTAGTGCACAAAAGAGATCGACAGATACGTATTTCCTGAAAAAGCTTGAAAACAGGCATCTGTCAGCAGGCCTCTTCCGTCAAGAATAAGCCAGCGTCAAGATATACCCTAGAAGACAGTGGCTGAGGCGCGCAATCCTGCAATCATGCGACAAGCGAAAAAACGGCAGATGCTGCAAAACAGGATGAGGGAAAACCAGAAGAAGTTAGCGAGCTGGTAAGAGAATGTAAAACAAAAGAAGGGGAAACCTGCACACACTCACTTAGAAATAGTCAGAGCAAAATAGCAAGCGCAGCAACAGGCAGCACAGAGGTATTTTGACGCTGGCCGAGTTCAAGCGCTATTTGATGCGTTAAGCTATGAGACTGATGTGTGATTGTGATTGTGGACTATCAACTGTCGTGCTGTCACGCTATCGCGACACTTGCTCCTTGCACCACAGACCACAACCCTAACACCACATCCATCAGGACTCGAAATCGGACGGTCCGATCGTTCGGTTGATGATCCGATCGGTCGGTCGAAAATTAGTTTATGGGGCGGGTTTGTTGTTGTCTTCAAGATGGACAGGTTACTTGCGACACGCTTGCGACAAAATGCAGATATTGTCTTCGGGCCGAATCCGTAATGCTACGAAATCGCACGGTTCGATCGTCCGGTCGACGATTCGATCGGCCGGTCGAAAATTAGTTTGTGGGGGGTTGTTGTGTCTTCAA
Organism: Cymbomonas tetramitiformis; assembly: GCA_001247695.2. Lineage (NCBI taxonomy): Eukaryota > Viridiplantae > Chlorophyta > Pyramimonadophyceae > Pyramimonadales > Pyramimonadaceae > Cymbomonas > Cymbomonas tetramitiformis. The sequence goes on along the minus strand of LGRX02001096.1, from coordinate 119,629 downwards.
GATGGACAAGCTACTTACGACACACTTGCGATAAAATGCAGATATTGTTTTCGGATCGGATCCGTTATGCAACGAAATCGTACGGTCCGATCGTCAAGTCGACAATTCGATCGGCCGGTCGAAAATTAGTTTACGGGGTCTCCTAGATACCTGCAACAATTTGAAGATGCTGTCTTCGAGGGACCGCTCATCCGACGTTCCGATCGTTCGGTCGACGCTTCGATCGGGCGGTCGAAAGTTAGTCGATGGGGGAATGGTGTATCTTCCAAAGGCGTGAGACAACGCCGAAGATCATTTTTTTTTTTCCATGTCGTTTTTTTGGGGGGCAGTCTTGACAGTGTTCCGATGACGATGTCGTTTCGTCCCTCCACCTTTTTTTTTGTGAAATCGTCCTTTGCCCCTTTAAGGGGAAAAGCCCCGTTCATGGTCGTTTTCAGAAGATCCCCTTTTTTGACCTGCGACAAAAACATTTTCTTGCGACAGCGACAAAAATGACCATGCATGCGACAAAAAAGACCGGGTACCAACTCGCATCCCAGCGTCGAAAGCTCGACAAGCGCAGCAAGCAGATTACGCTGCTCAGCTTCGGGGTGAGACAAGGTGTTTCCTAAGCTGCAAGCAACCTTGACGCCTGACCCAGCGGTAGGCTGATTTTGAGCCCATTTAGGGGCAGATTTTCGGCTCATATATTGGTCGACTTTGAGCCCATACAGGGGCAAATTGTCGCCGATATAATGGTCACGGTACTTTAGTTTGAGCCCATATAGGGGCAGGTTTTCAGCTCGATATGGTATCAACAAACGCAAATCAACAACACAGAATATATTGCCACACTGCAAAATTCATGCATTCAACAAACACACAAAGAATTTTAAAGAACTGATCCATTTCTCCAAAATGTCAACAAGAAATAGTTATAAAAGTTTGGAGAAACGATTCCCAGACACCCAAAAAATAAACCCTTGAAAAAGTTTTGTTTTGGCCCAAAAATCTTTAAAAATCAATAATGCAAGCACGGTAAACCGTCTCTTCGGTATTCGAGGTTGCAGCTCACGTGGCACAAAACGGCTAACGATGGCTGGCGAAAATCAGAATACCGAGGAGCAAACCGTCGATGCTCCTCCGAGGAGGCCCGACGTTGTGTTCCTTCATATTTTCATTTACGGTTCACGCCACGTCAGCTGTGATTCCGATCGTTTCAGAATTCTAAGGAATTTGGAAGAATCCTTGGCATCTTGATCTTCCCTGACGTCCTCGATTTCTTTTTGCCCGTATGCCATCATCGATACCGAGGATATTCAGGAATGCAAGAACGACTGTACTACCCGAATAAAACGCAAAAGTTGTGCCAGGGGCACGACGACAGATGCTCGGAGATATGTTTTTGATTGAACGTGCAAAGGTACACAATTCGGATTTTTATAATATACTGGATCAGGGCCAGATTGAGGTACAAACGATAATTCGGTTCCGAGTTCTGAAGGCTAAACACTTCTCAAGTGCTCTACTTATTCACTCGTCACTCAGGTTGCAGGGTCAACCACTCGAGAGCCGATGTCACACTTCGGCTCAACGTTCAGTTCCCGATCCGATCTCATTTCTAATTCCGATTCGTCATTCTCGATTCAGATGTTATGCCAACAGGCTGACACGATGACTGCCCCACAGTACTGTCATACTACTGTACTGTCATACTGTCATACTGTCATAGCGTCATACTGTCATACTGTCATAACCTTAATATCTGATATTCGATTTCATTGTCTTTTCAACCCCGATGCGAATCTGACCATTCTTCGAGGGTCTGACTGAGTTCCACGATGACACCCCCCACAGTACTGTCATACTACTATAGTGTCATACTGTCATACTGTCATAGTGTCATAGTGTCATACTGTCATACCCCGGACATCTGGTATTCATTCTCATCGTGATTTCAAGCCCAATTTCACTGTCATCGTGCCAATCCCAGATTACCCCCGATGACACACATACGGACGCATAGACATATCGGCTCACGCTGTGCCTCCGGGCACAACTCTCCCCCCCTTAGGAGTGGTCTACCTCCTGGGATCACTCCGCTAAGGTACCCATCTAAGTTCCAGTTCTTAGGTTCTCTGGTTCCTTGCTGTTTCCAGTTCTTAGGTTCTCTGGTTCCTCTTCGAGCATAGTTCGCCTGCCGCTACCAGGGCACCACTTTCAAGAAGAAGGGTGCCACTTGGAATCTAAAGCGGGTCTTCAGTGTCGCGGAGGCGTAAATGTCGGAAAAGTTGTCGTAGCAGTAGTGCTGGTACGGGGTATACACTCGCAGATTGACCTGCTCCAGTCTGCTGCGGGTGAGGTCCAAGCTGAGCAGTCTCTGGGTGAGCACCGGTTGCCCATCTGCACGCACACGGTGTCGAAGTAGTACAACGTAGCAGGGGCGAGGGTGGTGCTGAGTTCGTCCATATGCAGGTGGGTTTCATGTACTGCGTACCATACATGCAGTAGGTACACACCAGCGGTGGGGGAAGCTGGCGCATCATAGGGCGAAGCCGTAGCGCGTTAGGGAAGCGACCTCTGGGGTTTTCCATGAACCAATGTTTTGGCTCCAGGTAGTCAATGATCTGCAATGCTCGTCGTACGATTTTGTCAGCCTGGGGAAGGTCAGGGGGTCCACCAGTGGTGCGCGCTTGACTGTACTGCCTACAGGGGGGACTTGCCCAAATAACATCGAAGAATCCAGGCGGGTATTGCTTGTAGTCCCATTGCAGGATGTCACACACATGAGTGGGTTGCCAGATATGTCCGGAGTCGAGGGTCACCACTGAGGCGGAGGGGAAGCAATTTAGGAATTCCCTCTCTACTGAGCCAGTACCGCTGAAAAGTACGAGAATCCTGGGCGTGCGGGTTGTCTTTGCCTGTATTGCCAGCAGCTCTGTCACCAGTGCCAACGACCCATCTTCCACGCGCTCCTGGCGTTCCCACGGCAGGGGGATATCATCTTCCATCTGTTCGAGCTGGTCCAGTTCATCGCAGGGATTGGTGATGAGGTGGGCCAGTGTCATTCCGGCTTGAGCGGAGTGGCGGCCACGCTGCTCGCGTCGCCGAGTGGCTTCGTCGCGGACTTGCGCTTCCATGTGCAGTCTCGCTTGCTCGAATTCACGAAGTTGTTGAAGTGGACTTCCGCGTTCAAGCTTGTCACGCGTCCTCCATTGGTCGTGAGCTTTGGAGTAGCCAGTCCAGCGAACCTTCCACTCTTCCACCTCCTTTCCTCGAACAGACCGCACTCGACGTGCAAGAATACGCTCAACGTGTGCTTCCTTCTGACCGTCCACTACCACCTCTTCAGGTACTGCTAGGTGATCGCGTGCGGCAAAAGCATCTTGACCGCTGGTGTACGGTTTGAGGCGATGTTGAGCGAACACGTCGTGAATCCGCCAGTGAGGAGGGAGGCGTAGGCGGTAGGCTACTGGAGCTCCTCTGTCGGCCTCGGGCATGGTCATCTGTATATCGCTGAAGAAGCGTTCGGTCACAGGAACTGGTCCATGCCAGCGCTTGGTCAGTTTCCTACAGATGGAGCGATCCATCACCTTCTCCGTAAGGTGTTTCGCCTCTATCCAGACCAGATCTCCAACAGCATACTCCCGCTGCCCGTGCCTGCGATCAAACTGTTCGCGCTGTCGCTGTTGAGCCAGCTCTAACCGCTGTCTGGCGTCCCGCAGCTGCGACGAAAATTTCACAGCCACTTCGTGTGCGGTGCCTACTCCCCCAGTTCGTCGTCCAGCGGTGGACTGCGCGGCCTCCAGGAAAAGATCCAACTGCGACAGTGGCGAGAACCCGAACACCAGTTCAAACGGCGTGAAGCCAGTAGATTCACTCCTGGAGTCATTGATCGCGAACTCCACGTTAGTGGTGAACAGATCCCAGTCCTCCACATTGGCGTCAACAAAGGACCTGAGCATGTCCTCAATAACCCTGTTGCTGTGTTCCGCCTGACCGTCAGACCGAGGGTTGTACGGCGTGGTACGAGCCACTTTCACACCCATCAGTCTCATGAGTTCCTGCCAGAAAGCATCTTGAAACCGCGGGTCACGGTCAGAGACAATCTTCATAGGCGCGCCATGCAAGCGCCATACCGAGTCAAAGTAGATTCTGGCCACCACAGCTGCAGAGCTGTCGCCGAAGTTCATTGGCACAACGTGGACCATCTTCGTCAGCTTGCAGGTGAAGGCCACGAAAGCATCATTGCCCCTCTCCGATACCGGCAGGCCGGTGACGAAGTGCACCGCGACATCCTGCCATGGCCTGTTCGGGATGCTGTGAGGGTTTAGCAACCCATCCGGGTAAGTTCCCCGCGGTCTCACTGATTGGCACACTGCGCAGGATGCAACCCCGGTGCCCACATCTTCCGCGGCACCACGCCAATAGAAGCGTCGCAGCACCCTCTCCAGAGTCTTGTCTCGCCCAGTATGGCCCGAGGACAATGACTCATGAGCATGGCGAATCACTACTTCTCGAAGTGGAGAGTCCTCCCCCAGCACCAGCTGATATCTCCCTGCTGCGGTCCTCCAAACCACTTCACCCACCAGCCTGAAGTCCTGTAGGCATTGGTGTGGTGCCGCCTTCACTTTCTCCCGCAGTGAACGAAGTGTCCCCTCTCGGGTGTACTCCGCTTTCAACGCACGCAGGAACTTTGAGTCCGACTGCTGGGAGGTTGCGTCTCTGAAGGCTGCTGCCTCACCTGTCCTTATCACAGAGGGGGCCGTTCGCGGGTGCCTCACGCGTGCCGGCTGTGGTTTGGCGGAAGGGGCGTGTACTATCAGAACAGGCCAACGAAGGTCGAAGGCCTTCCCATCTGGGTTCTCGAAGAACTGATTGGGCTCGCCTTTATCATCGTGAGTAGGGATGACCTCCACGATCTGCATATTGGCCTTTCTGAAAAGTTTGCGCCACGCGGGGAGCTTGGACTGGTGATCTGGTAGAACGAAGACCGCTGAGGTGTTTTCTGGGTCTGCCTTCCATTCTGCGATATACTTGTTCAAAATCGCCTCCACCGTAATGTGCTTGGAGTTATATGGAGGGTTACACCAAACCCGAAGGCCCCTCCATTTCTCTGAAAGGCAGTTTGTCCAGAACCTATCCGCCTGTCTGTTGCGGCCGCCAAAGTCACAGCAGGCGTCCACATCGAAGGGTCCAAACTTCTCGGCGTACTTCGAGGAGTACTCTGCTCGGACACGCCAATTCTGTGAGTCTTCGGGGGGAGTCTGCCGTTTCTGCGGGTGAAGGGCCGGGGATGGAGCTGCCTGCTGGGGCGCCTGCTGCGGGGGTGGTGAACTCTGCACCTTCTCAGTGGGCGCCTCCGATGCGTCAGCTCGTGATGGCGTTCGCGTCTTCGGTGACGCTAACTGTGGAGGCGCTGGGGTCGTAGAGGCTCTTCCAGCACGTGACATGCTCCTCGTTATCCTTATCTGAGGTGGAGCTCTGTCAGGGGTTTGGTGTGGAGCTTCTGTCGGCTTCGCGCTATCAGCTTCAGGCCAGTCAGGCATGTCGAAGTCGAGGTGATCCTCCTTCATTCCCTTATAGAGCTTCGGATTAACAAGAGCGATGGTCTCCCCCATGCCCATGGCCTGTTCCGCCACGGAGAGGGTCTCCACTGCTGAGAGCCAACAGTCAACCGTCTGAGCCCAGTGGGGATGAGCTGCGGGTGGTGAGCTGGAGAATGAAGCATTCAGACTCCAGCGTTGCCAGAGGGTCTTTCGGCAGGTCTGAGGTGGGGTCGATCACTCCTGCCTCCTTCAACCCCTCGCGAACGTCCTTGTCTCTGAAGTCGGGTCTTCTGGACAGGGCGTCTGGTACCAGCAGCAGCGCTCCCTTGATATACTCCATTCTCGGGACTCCCACCTCTACCAGATCCATGTACCAGCGCGCCTGTCTGCGGCTAAGCTCTCTGCCAGGTTCCATCAGCCATTCAAGGGGGCGGTGATCACCCTGGATGCGGAAGTTAGTGAAGATGAGGTAATGCCGCCAGGTGACGGTGGTACAGTGGTGTAGAGCACCTAGCTCACGCTCGCCGGTGTGGTAATTCTGCTCGGCGGCTGAGAACTGGCGGCTCTCGTATGCTATCACGCGCAGCCCAAGACCATCTCCATTGTCCTGCATAAGTACTCCCCCAAGAGCGATGCCGCTAGCATCCGTCTGCACCACGAAAGGCGCTGTGCCGTCTGCGGCACCCTTAATGTTGGGCAAGGCGAGCACTGGCGCTGATGTGAGGGCCTTCTTCAGCTCCTCGAAGGCCCACTGCTGCATGGGACCCCACTCCCAGGGTACGTCCGACTTGGTCAACCGGGTGAGGGGCTGAGCGATCTCGGAGAAGCAGTGGATGAACCTGCGGTAATACCCCGCTAGGCCCAAGAACTGCCTGACGTGGGTAACCGTCTCCAGCTCAGGCCAGTCCCTCACTGCAGCTACCTTGTCGTGTTGGGGTCTGCAGCCATCTGCGGAAATACAGTGGCCAAGGAACCGTAAGGATTTCTTCAACAGCTGGCACTTGGACCTCTTGAGGAAGACGCCCTTCTCCCTGCATGTCAGGAGCAGTTGTTTGACGTGCTCGTAGTGCTCTGCAGCGGTGTTGCTGAAGACGACCACATCATCGATGAAGATCCGGACGAATGGGAGATGGCCCAAGGCCCGCTGCATCCGTCGCTGGTACTGAGATGGTGAATTCTGCAGCCCCTGCGGCATGACCAACCACTCATATGACCCCATCTGGGTGGTGAAGGCGGTCTTCTCGACATCTCCTGGTGCCATCGGCACTTGCCAGAAGCCATCCACCGCGTCGAACGAAGAGAAGAACTTCGCACCCTGCATCTCGTCGAACATCATCTGGATGTCTGGGAGAGGATACTTGTCCTTAACTGTCTCGCGGTTGAGGAGCCGGTAATCGATCACCAGTCGCAGCTCCTTGGGGTTCCCGGGTTTAGGGACCATCAAACAGGGAGCTGCATAAGGGCTGGAAGAGGGTCGGATGTAGCCCTTAGACATCAGAGTCTCCACGCGTTCTCGAAGTTGGCGGAGTTCCTCTGCGGACTTCTTGTAGATGCGCTGGCAGGGAGGCCCCTTCTTGCTCAGCTCAGGGTCCAGGTTAATGTTGGCTTCATCTTGGGGGTCATGTCTGAGGCCATCGATGTTCGGTAGGGCAGTCGTCATCTCCTTCTTGTACTCCTCACCCCAGAAGTCCTGAAACTTGAGGGTCCACTCAGGGCTCACTTCTGCATCTTCAGTATCCGCAGCGGGTTCGGCGTTCTCAGAGTCGATAGCCGTGGCTGCAAAGGCAGAAGCAGTATCGTTGGGGGACTTCTCGGCCACCATGAGCCAGGCGGGCTGTATCTCCGGGTCGTCATTGCCGCGTAGCTTCTGCGTCTCCGCATACACCAGGTACTTCTTCAGCTGGGCAGGGGTCAGGAACACCTCATCCACCAATCCTGCGCAGGCCGTGCCCTTCGGAGACCTGTCCCCAGATGCTTTCCCAGGAGAACAGCCTGTGATGGTGACGCGATCCCCAATCTTGCCACTGCGGGACTTCCTGAGGAAGGAGACGGAGCCATTCCCTTCATAGCCCAGAGTGACAGGAGAGTGACTGCGCAGCCACCTTCCGCCGAGGATAACATCCACCTGTATGCCCAGTGGCAGGATCCGGAGGGCAAGGGCGTTCTCCGTATAGGTGCCCGTGGTGGTGTGCGTGTTAAACTTGGCGTACGCGGTGGCGCCAGTGATCTTCACAGATCCATCCGCCAGGGTGACTCGCATCTCGGAGCCGGCTCGTGTTGTGAGGCCACATCGCTTAGCGCTCTGCTCCGAGATAAAGTTGTCAGAGGCCCCCGAGTCAATCAGCACCTTGACCGTGTGCCCTCTGAGGGTTGCGTAGAATACCAGCAGTAGCGGTCCTTCTTCGTCATGTGCCGCTGCAAGGGTACCCTCGATGTCGGTCTTCCACCGAACTCCCCCATCTGTGCGTATGCTTTTGCACTTGAGGTTGGGGAGGAGGTTGTCCGAGGCCTCGCGGCATTCTTCCAACGTTTGCCTACACGCGGCGGAGAACTCCTCATCCAGCAAATCAACATCTTCAGTCGGATGACTGACGAGGTTGTCTGCACTCGCCGTCAGCAGGGTGCCCGCTGAGGTGCATTCGCTCGAGGTGTGGCTGACATGAGTGGTGTCGCTGGTGGTAGGGCTCACATGGGTGGTGTCACTGGTAGTAGGGCTCACATGTGTAGTGCCACTGGTGGTAGGGCTAACATGGGTAGTGCCGCTTACTGTGGGGCTCACGTGGGTAGTGCCGCTTGTTGTGGGGCTCACATGGGTAGCGACTCTATTGGTGAGACTGCCATGGGTGAGAGGATCCTCGTCATGCTGAGGGCTGCCAGCAGGGGAGTCGTGGGCGAGCTGGTGGGTGCTCTGGTGGTCAGTTCTCGTCTGAGGGGTCCCAGCTACTGCCATCTGCTGGGTGAAGCAGAGCGAGTTGACCGAGGACTCCTCCTCCATCACCTCAGGGTCTTCAGCGATGGGGTGGCTGTCGAGACAGGGTGGCGCTTCATCCACTTCATGCGTTTTGACGGTGGTCATCTGCTGGGTGAAGCAAAGTGAACTGGGTGCGGAGGTCTCCTCCGCCTCTGAACAGTAAGATGAACCTTCGGGGTTTCCTCCCGGAGTGGCCGGCGCGTTATCATGGTGCGAAGATGTAGTCTCTGTTGTGGGCTCGGCCAGCGAGGATGATGGAGGGGATGCTCCCAAGGGGCTGGGACCCAGCTTCCTCATCTTGTACCGGTGTACTGCGTGCAGACTGCACCAGGCGCCAGGTAGACCCACATCTCCCGCTGTCCCAGGTATCGTGCCCACTTCAGTGTCCAGGGTGCAGAGGGATGTCGAAGACCTCGCTGCTGCTCTTCGTGCGCCCTCCTTTTCCCACAGCCTGCGACCTGGGGAAGAGTCTGGACTCGAAGTGGCGATTGCCTTTTGCTGCTCGGCAGGCGACAGCTCCCTCCAAGCCACGTAGAGGTCGTGGGAGCTGGTGTTAGAGGATTCGGGGACTTGCTGGCGACCGTCGTGTGAAAGGAGGTGCCACAATGCTATGCGCCGATGGCCTTCCTTGCGATCTTGAGGTTCGCGGGCAATGCGTATCCTCTCTGCCAGCTGGTTGGCGCGGTTCACGCGCTCCTTTGGCGATCGACTCCCAGAGTGTACGCGGCTGCGGACGCGCTCCGACATTTTATCCACCAGGTCCTTGGCAGCCTCTGGGGACTTGCGCAGAGCTCTGCGGACCTTCTGCATGGCGACTTCGAGGGGGAGGGAGTACAGATCTCTCTTCCAGTGCCACGCAGTTAGCCTTTTCCGTGGGTCTGCGAGGTTGGACTGATAGATGGGCAGCGGTAGGACAACACGCGGTCGGGAGCGAAGGTCGCGGGACTCTCCGCGGTTGTTGCCCATAATGGGGGGTCTGTGCCGGGGAACTCGCCGTCCCCTCCGACCCTCGATCCTCGCTTGTGTATAAGCGGGGCCGTCATCAAGAGGTAGCGACGGCTCATCGAAGGGGGTGCTTCCTGCGAGAGGGTGGCTGGACAAGTCATCCCTCGGCGGCGATTGGGCACCAGCTGAGCGGTAGGTGCGTCGCAAGCGGGTCCCAGAGGTGAAGGCCACACTCTTGGGGTGGGGACGTTGGCCCCAAGGGTCTCTGCGTCCTCGGGCGCGTCGGGGTTCCACTGGTTCTGACCGCTTCTCCAGGGCGGAGAGGGTCTGATCATCAGGGCAAGACCTCACTTCCCCGAAGGGCAGGGTCTGGGGCTGGCCGCCGGCCAGTCATTCATCGCTCTCCACCAGGGGAAGGCCGTCACCCTCCACAAGCTCGATGCCCGCAAGGGCCGCCAGGGTCTGATAGCTCTGCTCGTCCTCACAGGTAGCGAGAGCCAGGACCTCCTCGGAGAACTCTTCTGGGACGCCATCCACCGAGGAGATGTCCTCCTGCTGCTCGATGGCCCAAACGACGGCGGCTACATACCCAGGGGAGTTCGCCAGTCGAGCGGGTGCATTGGCCCTCCACTCCTTGAGCTTAGCCTCGTCCGTACAGTTACGGACGATGTGCTCCGCAGAGCCACAGGCGAAGCACCGGCGGACTTTCGGAGCATCAGGGCGGGAGAGGCCAGGTGGTGGTGGCAAAGGAGTCACTGCCGCGGCGACGGTGGTGGCAGGCCCGTTCTCCAGCATGGCAAGAGCTGGGCGGTTCGAAGAGGGGGTACGCCTGTAGAAGGGGGTGCGAGGTGGTGGGTTAGCGAAGGAAACGGCACGGGGAGGACGGTCTTGAGAGCGTCTCTGAGCCGCCTCCGTGTCAATGTCGCTCTCCACCTCCTCAGCAACTTCCCGAATCTTCAACAAGGCGTTGTGGGTGCCTGGGATGTCGTCAGCGACGGCCTTCCTCTCCCACTCTTCTGGTTTGGAGACATCCAAGTGGATGGCTCTCAGGCGCCGCATCACCTTGGGTGCATATTTCAGCCCCCGCCGGTACGTGGAGAGCATCGACAAGTTGGTCATCTCCACGCAATTTGGGACTCTGCCGGCCAAGAAGTTGACGGAGGCCATGCGGGTCTCCAGTCGCGAGAAATACTCCGCCGCGGTCTCGCTCACCGCCTGCTTCAGGGCAATGGCCTCGCCGTGTGCGTTCTCCAGGTAGGCCTGCGTCAGAGAGCACACCGCCAGGTCGCTGAAGAACACATCCAGGTCCCCGTAGCGGTGGTGCCAAGCTTGCTCGGACCCAAAGGTCCCCGCCGCGCGCTCCAAGAACTTCCTCTGCTGGTCTTGAAGAGTGTACTCCTTGAAGCTCCAAAGAAGGCTTGACACACTCGCCTGGTACTCTGATACTGATGGCGTACAACTGGGAGTGGTCAGTGCTTCGATCACGATGGCCTCCTGGAATACCTTCCGCACCATGTGGGAGTAGTGCTCCAACTGCGTCAGGAGGCCCTCCTTGTCGGCCGATTTTGTGTCGGACGCGGAGCGGGGGAACCTGGTGACGCTCTTGACCAGCTTTAGCACCATCTCTTTGGTCTTGTGCTCCAGGCGGACCTCGTCTGGAGATGCTCGCAGGTTAGTGCCCTGCGGCAGACGGACGATGCCTGGAACAAAGGGGGTGGCGCTGGGAGAGAGCACGGGGTTTGCAGCGGCGGCAGAGTGAACGGGGTTCACGGCAGCGGCAGGGTGAACGGGGTTTGCGGTGGCGGAATGGGGAAAACGGGCAGGGGGTGGTGGTCCCGGGGCATGCGCGGGCGGAGGCGCAGGCGCGGGATTTGTGGGGACTGCGGTCGGAGTGGGCGGTAATGCAGGGGCTGACGGTGGTGCGGGGAGTGGAAGAGGTGTATGGAAGGGCAGGGGTGTGGATGGTTGTGCGGCCACCACACTCATGCTCCGGTACCAATCGGAGTTGCTGACCTCCGACCACGCGGCGAGCCCGTCCTGATCGAAGTTCTGCATCTCCGACTCCCGCGCAGTAGCAGGGATCCACTCCCATACTGGCTGCCCCATGCTGGTAGACCGCACATTGGCCGCGGCTGGGTCCCCCATTGCCATATCCATGACCTCGCGGTCGACCATAAGGACCCAGGTCTCCACACGAGGGTTGGAAAGGGGTAGGGGTGCATGGTGTAGCCGGCCCCCCATGCGCGCATATGCAGTCAGCGGCGCTCCCAGCAGGTGCATGATCCTGAACAAGATGGCGTCGCCCTGCACCCCAGCCCGGCGGCGTTCGTCCCATGGTAGGGAGACGGTTGCCGCGCCTCGCACCCCAGCTGACTGATGCACCCACAATGACCCACCATCGTGGGTGACGAAGAGGGCTCTGACCTCTGGGTACTGAGGGTAGGAGGGCTCTGGTGCGGGATCGTCAGGGGGATCCTGAGGTGGATCACTAGGGGGGCCTGGTGGCGAGTCGCTTGAACTGGAGTCTCTGGGCTCTGAGTCGGGATTGCCACCGCCGTGCACCACCGTCTCCATCGACTGTCGCCGGCGGGCCACCATCATGTTATGGGGATTTGGCCGGCCCTGAGTGGGAGGTTCGGCGGGAGCGGTCTCAGCGGCGGTCTGAGGCACTGGAGGGGTTACGCTGGCGGCGGCGTCTGCCTCGTGTAGATGGTCCGCCGTCAGGCCCTGTGCGCTGCCCTGAGGGTCGCCTGGTGGGGAGGCTCCTGCCGATGTCGTCGCACCAGGCAGCGCGAGTCCTCTCGAGAGCACCGCGGAGATGTCCAGGGCCTGTACTGCCGCTAGGACTTCTCTGCGAATGTGTTCACTTCGGCTGCTCGCGTCCGAGTCAGAGCCGGACCTGTGGGCGGCCCTCCGCCTGCGCTCAGCTCGTGCCTGCGTGCTTCGGCTGCCTCTGGTCCCCGTGCTGGTGCGGCTGATGTCCGTGCCGGAGTCGGGGTCAGAGTGATCAGGTGCGTGGCTTGGACCTGGGAGATGCTTGCCATGTGTCGCAGGGCCCGAAGATGCCCTTCGGGAACGCCGACGCCGGCGAGTCTCTGAGGTTGTCGCCACCGCGGGAAGGTGACGCACCAAGAGCTGGGTGCCGCCCAAGACGTTCTGCTGAACCCCGCTGTCAAGGGGTACCTGCAGAGGGTCCGGCAGGGCCGCGGCGCCGATGCTGATGAAGTGCTGCAGCGATGAGGGATCCGCGCCTGAGTCATGAAGCGCGGAGGTGGCTGGTGCCAGCTGATGGGGCTGCTGTGGTCGATGTTGCGGCAGTTGTGGCGGCTGCGGTTGCTGTTGCTGCTGCTGCTGCTGCTGCTGTTGCTGCTGTAGCTGCTGCTGCTGTAACTGCTGCTGCTGTAACTGCTGCTGCATCGGTTCCAGTGGCTGCTGTTGAAGCCACTGCTGTTGCTGCTGCTGGTACGCGAGCCACTGCTGCTGCTGTTGTAGCTGTTGTTGGAACGGTGTGGGATATGCGCCCACGGGGTGATGGGTTCCCAGTGTGAACGGCACTGGTGATACTCCCCCAGCGAGGGGCGCTGATTGGGGTAATACCCAATTGACGCCGTTCCATACAGCCTGTGCGGGGGTGCCATCCGGCATAGTATAAGGACGGGGCACCGCTGTGTAGGGCATGGTGGTGCCTGGGTGTGGAATGGGGTGAGCGGAAGCATATGTGGTGGGCGATGGGAAGGTTATGGGAGAGAACAGAGTGTGGTGTAGCTGCTCTGCGCTGACACTCATGCTGGGAAATGCCTCTGATGTCTGCTGTGACATCCTGATTGCTGAGCTGGTTGAGATCAAGGACTGGGTGTGGCAATAGCCACAGGTGAGCAAAGTGGTGAGTGCTCGCCTTTTTTATTTAATTAGTCTCGTCCTCTTCGATGTCGCTCGCTGGAGGCGAAGGGGCGGGACTTCCAGGCGGAGATGGGGGGACCCAAGGCCACTCTTCGATTCCTTGCACTGGATATGAGCCAGGGAGCGCGGGGAAGACTGTCAGGTCTTGGGAGTTCGGGTAGCGGAAGAGAAGGTTTCCAATCTGAACCCACACCCAGTTGTGGTATCTTGGTGGGATAGCCAGCGTGACTGTATCCAGGCGCTCAGTTCTCCTCCTCGTCGTCAGAGGAAGAGGGGGAAGGAGGACCGCTCCAAGGACCGCTCTGCCAGAAGGCGCCTGCTGGTGGGTAGGTGGGGTCTGGAGGGAATACCCACTTGATGGGTCCTTGCTTCCACCACGCTCTTCTGTATTCTTCTGGCGAAGGGGGTACTGCCATACACCGGCGAACTCAAAAATTCGCCAGGGCTCCGCGACACAGATTTCAAGTGCCTATGTATGCAGGCAGGGGTCAAGGAGCTGCAACCAGAAAGCTCAGCAAGGTCCCAGAAAGCTCAGCAAGGTCCCAGAAGGTAGCCGGACTTCGTACACTCCCAAAATATTCCAGCCAGAGGGTAAACCAGAGGTGTCCAGAAACTGTCCAGAAACTGTCCAGAAGCCACTAAAAGCGCTACTTTGAGGGGTTTTCCCAGCTGCTGGTGGCCGTGAGTGCGGTATTGGGGGGTTCTAGGGTGTCCTATGGGGTCTGGGGAAGGAGTTTTTGGTGGTGGGGGCTACTGTGGAAGGTTTGGGGGTAGGCTGAAAAGGGGCTAAAACGGCTATTTTGGGCTGTTTTTGGCTGTTTTTCGCCTTTTTAAGGCTCTAGAAAGTGGGCTATGACGTTTTCCTGGCTACTATAAACCGGGGAAACCCTTTAGGGTGCTCCCTGACGGTTGTTTGTAGCCTGGGGCAGACTTGGAAGTTAAGATCGGAAAACGAATGCTGACTTTTTTGAGCCTGGTTGGGCCCCCAGTGTTAAGGGGCGAAAATATGAAGTTTTGGAGATGTTTTCCAAAGGATACGGCCGTTGTATACAAAAAAAAACGTACTTACGGAGGCTAAAATTGCGCCCAGATAGCCGGAAGTGCAGCTCTCCCCCTGTATTACAACGGAAGTTACAAAAGGCCCGTGGGCGAGTTGCGCAGAGGCGAAATCGCAGCACGCTGATACCAAATGTGCCAGGGGCACGACGACAGATGCTCGGAGATATGTTTTTGATTGAACGTGCAAAGGTACACAATTCGGATTTTTATAATATACTGGATCAGGGCCAGATTGAGGTACAAACGATAATTCGGTTCCGAGTTCTGAAGGCTAAACACTTCTCAAGTGCTCTACTTATTCACTCGTCACTCAGGTTGCAGGGTCAACCACTCGAGAGCCGATGTCACACTTCGGCTCAACGTTCAGTTCCCGATCCGATCTCATTTCTAATTCCGATTCGTCATTCTCGATTCAGATGTTATGCCGACAGGCTGACACGATGACTGCCCCACAGTACTGTCATACTACTGTACTGTCATACTGTCATACTGTCATAGCGTCATACTGTCATACTGTCATAACCTTAATATCTGATATTCGATTTCATTGTCTTTTCAACCCCGATGCGAATCTGACCATTCTTCGAGGGTCTGACTGAGTTCCACGATGACACCCCCCACAGTACTGTCATACTACTATAGTATCATACTGTCATACTGTCATACTGTCATAGTGTCATACCCCGGACATCTGGTATTCATTATCATCGTGATTTCAAGCCCAATCTCACTGTCATCGTGCCAATCCCAGATTACCCCCGATGACACACATACGGACGCATAGACATATCGGCTCACGCTGTGCCTCCGGGCACAAAAGTGCTCATCAATTCTCTCGCGAGATGTGTCAGAAGCACCTCGGGAAATTTGCGTGGATTAAGAGGCTATCTTCGACTCACTTCTGCCTGAAGTATACCGATTTGCATTCGCGTAGGTTGTGATGATACACGTTTTGGGCATCTTGTTCCACTGCGGACTCCCTCCAACGCCTCGCGCGAGTTGCTGCATCTAGGTTTCCGACGTGTCGTTCCCTCTGTTTATGCGCCACCCTTGTCCCACGTTTCTTTCCTGCCAGGATCCCAGTCTCGCTGTTCTCATCAGTTGCACCTTTCCCGCGCGCAGAAGCACTAACTGAAAAGGATTCGGATAATTTTCTCTTCGGAGCACTTCCTCTTTCCCTGCGAGCTAGAACTCCGGAGATTTTCCCGTGATTATATTCTGATTTCGGCCGACTTCCTTGCTGATGAGAAACATTCACGACTCAGATAAGTTCCTCATCGTGGACCCTGTGCTACAGCAATCTCAGGCAGCGGAACTGAAGAGCAGCTGATGACTAAACACTGCAAATAAGGAACATTCACTCCGTGTCACCGCGCATATAGCATTTGGAAAAGATTTGTTATGCCAGCTTCAAATTTTCCGCTTGCTCTGGCACAACTGACAGGAGGTTGAGGATATGTTTAGTTTCAGGTTGTGTACAGATATCGTTTGTTTCAGGATGGTGGGTCCACAGAGCACCATTTGTGTATGGCTAGTTACCCTTATTGTATGCATCCCCACACTATATCCCACATGCGGGTTGCAGTTTTGGATAGATCTCTGACTGAACATATGACGCTGTGAGTATTGGTACCATATCTTGCGCCAGTCGCCAAAACTAGAATTGATCAGAGACTGCTGAACACATGTTTGATCTATTTACATAAGTCCCACCAGAACTGAAGTATGTTATACCACCCACAGGTGAAGTGTGCGCAATCGCATAACTCACGTGTACTCTGGAGATGAAGGAGCAGGTGCAATTTTGTTGCTGCTGGCTGGGCTGTTGAAGTCTTTCATTGTCAAACTATCCTGAGCTTCCAAGACTTCCTGCTCATGCAGTGGTTTCCTGCTCTCAAAGGCAGAGTCCATTTGAGGCAATGTGTAATTTTGTTTGCGTTTCACATCACGGTAGTAAAGTAACCCCATTCCCAGACCTACACCAAAACAACACCCACAATTGATGGATAATCGGCAACAGTTACAGCCTTTATGATTGGCTCCTGACCGAAATTTCACAATCACAAATCCCCGCTGGATGTCGTGGGGTAATAACGCTACCACTAAATATCACGGTGTGGCGGCGTACTACATTCAGTCAATCCTCTTGTTTCCAAGAAATGGACAATATATGTGGCTTCCCAAGAACGCCTCCTTTCATGTGTGCATATTCAGAGAGTGGATGAAATGCGGAATGTTCTACGCGGCATGGATGACCTTTCCTGCCATCAATCTGTAGATGACGACCCTCACATGAATCTGTATGATACCCTCATAGCCTCCTCATATCGCTCGTTCCCCTCAAGATAGACCCTAGTGTTGCATAGGAAAACAACAGGTCGTGTATGTCGCAAGGTGACAAACACGTGATGAGGGTCGAAAATAAATATAGTGGGAAAATGCCATGGGAACTCACCAGCCACACCAGTAAGCGAACAAATCACAGCGACAGCGATGATGACAGTCGAGTCAACCTCATCAGAACCGCTGTCATCGCTGGCAGACAC
The DNA here is from genome assembly GCA_001247695.2 of Cymbomonas tetramitiformis. Classification (NCBI taxonomy): domain Eukaryota; kingdom Viridiplantae; phylum Chlorophyta; class Pyramimonadophyceae; order Pyramimonadales; family Pyramimonadaceae; genus Cymbomonas; species Cymbomonas tetramitiformis. The sequence goes on along the minus strand of LGRX02001096.1, from coordinate 102,680 downwards.
TGGAGTAGAGTACGGGGGTGGAGATGGTGGCGGTGGCCGTGGAGGAGGCGGAGGAGGCGAGGGGCAGGGGAGGTGGGCTTGGAGGTGGCGGAGACCCTGGAAAAGGGGAGGGGGGCCGGCTTCGGAGGTGGGCAAGGAGCTGGAGGGGTGGGGAGGTGGGAGATGGGGTGGAGATGGTGGAGGAGGGAGTGGTGACGGTGGAGGCGATGGCAGTCCTGGGGGAGGGAAAGGCGGCCTTGGTGGTGGCGCAGGTGTCGGAGGGCGACGGAGGTGGTGGCTTCGGGAGGAGGGGGAGGAAGCGGGGGCAGTTGAGGGCCAGGAGGTGGTGGGGGAGGGCTGGAGGAGGGCTCGGGGTAAAGGGGGGGGAGGGGAAATGATAGAATAGTTCCAGTGCCAGCCGGCTCTGATTGGCGCTGTGAGCTGCCATTCCGGTCCATTAAACAGCTCTCCAGACCGTCTCTCCAAGTTTAATAGATCATCGACAAAAACGCCTGGCGCCAACACCCATCCCATCCTCAAGGAGTTTGATAGTACTTACCTATGAACACCATCATGATGCTGCAGACACAACTTATTTCGACTAAACAGAGCAAGATTGTACCTATTGTACCAACGAGCCGGCAAAACCTTTGCTATCAAAGCAGAGGGCTCGCACCGTGGCCCTCCTCAATGGGGTAGTAGGCAAGCAGGGCTCCTTCGGGAGTTTTCTGGTCGAAGCCAAGGGAAATATAGTACACGTCTGTCTGAGAAAGGTAGACTCCCCACAGGTAAACCTCGGAAAGAAAGCCCGCAGTACAGCCTTCAGGCCGCTCCTCGGCTCCGCTTAAAGATCGCGAGAAAAAGTTGATGTCATCAGTGAAGGGCCTATCATATACGAGGTGGAGGTGCGCCCAGTGGTAGTTTCCGTTGGCATCGTTCGGGAGGGCTGCCCAAGTCCTCTCGATTTCCGCGCCGTCCACATACCAGTTCCGCCAGTGCTCTCCGATTGCACTGCGCAAAACTCATCAAGCTCAAGGTCCGCACCAGAGATGCACCAGAGAAGGCAGCGCCCAATGGCATCAACGGACAGTCCTTCGGTCCTACTGGCATATGCGCGCACACCGCAATTATTGCACTCCCACGTGGCGTGAGCGACAAAAGTGCAGGAAAATTATCGACTAAACCTCACAATGCACTGTCATCTCCTGCAGGGTAGAGCAGGGTGGAGTTGTGGGAGGGAGGATAGTGCCCCATGCCCATCCACAGCTCACAAGCTTGGAGGGCAGCAAGACGCTCAAAGATGTCACACCACATATATCCATGTCCAGTAGCCAAGCGTTGTGTTAAGTCAGGACGCCCATACTGGAGGCATGTGACGACTCCGTCGATTGGGCCACAGAGCACAAAGGTGCGCCACGTGGCCGCTACAGCCGCTTGTGAAAAGGAGCAGAACAGATTGTTCCACGATGCACGCGCCGATAGCTCCGCAAGTCACGATCGCCAACGTAAGGCCAGTGCGGCTGGCAGCATACGAGGAGCTCCTACCTCGTGGAGATGAAACCGTCCAATGAGCCCTTCGTTGCATCACCGCCACTGTACAACACCACACATCGCTCCCCGTGTCCACGAGCTTAACTTTCAGACAGCAACCGACAGCAATGCTAACGCGGCAGTGCGCACTGGAGCTCGAGTTGTCACATCCGACTCATTCTACAGAGTCAAGAGCAGGCTGCTTCAGTCGAATCGGCGCAGCTGACTTCGAGAAGGCTCGCACCTTATGCGTGTGTCAATAAGGTAGATGGTCTCCACGCGTTCTACAACACCGGGTTGATACTGCGCCACACGGGAAATCACTCATAAGCACACTGTGTCCAAAGAGTAGTTCGCGCTCGCAACATGGAACCGCATGTGCTGCATCCCTTTGGAGCAGAATAAAAGTACACAGCGCGTGTAGAGCCGCCACAACGGCACATGACCCATTCCCGATTGTTGGGTATGCTTGGATGTGTCGAGATTCCGAGGCAACTGGTACCGTCCGATTGGATGTGCAGAGATTCCGAGGCAACTGGTACCGTCGGATCTCAACCGAAAGATGACCTGGGTTGTGCATGGCTGCTACTTGCACACGAGCTTTTGTGGACTATAAGGAAAGTGGCCTTGGGTAGTGCACGGCTACTTCTTGCCTCGAAGTGCTACGTTCGGCAAAGCGAAAGGAGAGGAAACATGAATTCACCTCCGCGATATACATCCACATTGAGACTGCCACGATATCCTCCACAGTGGGCAGGAGCAAGTAGTCGTCGACACCATCGAAGATTAGTGAATAGTGCGAGCTCGGAGGTGGTGGTGGGGGAGGGGAGGTGGGGGTGGTGGGGGCGGAGGAGGAGGGGGTGAAGGAGGTGGGGGGAGGGGGAGGGTGGTGGAGGAGAGGGGAAGGTGGTGGTGGCGGTGGTGGTGAAGGGGGCGGTGGGGAGGGGCTAAGGGGGAGGGGTGGAGGTGAAGGGGGGAGGTGGTGGTGGTGAGGGTGGGGGGGGGAGGTGGGGGCGGGGGGGAGGTGGCGGAGCTCCAACATAGCGCCGCATCGTACTGGCTTCCCCAAAAGTGAAGGGGTGAATATCGTCATACTGATTGATAGTGAGGATGTTCTCGCCGATGCTGCCCACCTGCAGAGGCCAAAGGCGCCAAAGGTGACTCAGGACACACGAAAGATACCAACATTGGCGCCACAGAAATCATTCATGATTCATAATGGACGCCGCAGTAAAAGGGTGCTTAGCGAGTTGTACCACTCAACAAGCAATTTGTGTGACCAGCAACATGGGTGCAACGCTGACGTGAGGCAAACATGTGACATTGTATCCCGATAAGACGTGTTGCAGAAGTTGGGCTGCGGAGGCGAGACACTAAGCCAAGTAGGAGAGGGGCAACTTGAGGCCATCGAAGCGGTGACCGGCAGCCCCGGTGTGGCGGGGCCAGGCAAAAGCACCTGCTGGTACCAGGAACGGCCAAGGTCGGCCGAATGACAGATGACTCCTTCGAATCCCACCGTCCAGCCCTCACGGCGGCCCTCGTGCACGAGGATGTCGAAGATGTCCTTCTCGGTGCACGACTCTTCGACAGTCCAGTTGTAACCCCCGTTGGTGGTGTGCAGCAGCACTCCATTGTCCCCAGCTGCCCAGGCCTCCAACACGCTAATGCCGTGCACAGCTGTAACGCCCCACGCGACCCGTCGGAGGGAGTCTCACACGCACCCGTCGTCGGCAAACGACGCATCCAGAGGGACTCATGAGCAGCCCACGAGCAGATGGTCTACTCGCGGGCCTGCAAAGCATGTTGTGTAGCCGCATATGGTTCACGCTGCAAGGCATGCTGTGCACCAGCAAACGATCCAAACGGTGAGGCACGTGATTGGGTGGCAGCTGGGTGTTCGCTGTTGAGGCCGAAAGGTGGGAGGGGGGTGGCGAAAGGTAGAGGGGGGATGCCCCGAGGGGCGCACTCTGCAGCGCGGTCGACACAACTTGGTCCTCCGGGCGGAAACCGAGCCACAGGTTGCCGCCGTCATGCGTGTGGATGCTTCGACCATCGTCGCCTACCCCCCACCCCACGGACGCGTTGAAGAAAAACACCGATCGAAGAGTCTCCGTGACACGTGTGTTCAGCCTGGAGAAGCTCTCTCCCTCGTCATAGGAGCGGAACACGAGGCCATCCGAGCCGCCCGCGAACACCGTGACCTTGCCATCTGCATCTTCCAGCGCCTGAAATGGTGGTCCCAACCCAGCAAGGGTGACACTCAGCATCACTTTCACCTTTGCCAGTCCGAAGAGGAGGCTTCGGCGCCACGCTGTGATTCTGATATGCATCCTCGAAGACCGAGGATTTCTGACGGGCGCTTTTTAGTTGCGTCTTTAAACAGCTTGAAACTGCGAGCGAGAAGGGACTCCTACGTCGCAAGTCAGCAGGTCTCTCCAGGGCTCAAGCATCCCCTCAGGCGTGTTTGCACACCCCTGGAACTCCCCGGCTGCCCACAGGCCCCTCAACAGGTGCCGCGACCGACTAAACAAGGGACCAGAGAATATCTCACCTGGACGGTAAATATCCTGATACTTGGTTCTGTATCGCTAGGGAGGTTGTATGGGTGTTCCCAGGTCATGCCGCCATTGCTGGTCTTCATGATCGTCGCGTACGCCCCGGCTATCCAGCCCCTCTCAGTGTCCAAGAAGCTGGTGGCCGCCCGTGCCCACACCGCGACTCAGACGAGGGAAGCAGCGGCCTTGACCAACGTGGCTATCCATAACAGTTCAAAACAAGTCCGCCTTCGGGGAATTCGTCATTGGGGGTTGGCGGGATGGCGCCCATGGTTCAGCGCAGCGCTTCTCACCTTCTAAGGATGGGAGTAAGTGTCCGCACGAAGACTATTTGGGGGCTGTAAGTGTCCGCACGAAGACTATTTGGGGGCTGTAAGGGTCCGCACGAAGACTATTTGGGGGCTGTAAGTGTCCGCACGAAGACTATTTGGGGGCTGTAAGGGTCCGCACAAAGACTATTTGGGGGCTGTAAGGGCATAAGGCATGTGCGTCACTGGGGCAGCCAGCAGTGGGAGTGACCCGCCTGCAGGTACAAACCCTCGTGCCCACACCTGACACTGAACCAGTGATTCCTAACCGTCTTCCGTGTGTTCAGCTCAGTCCAAACGACATTATCGATGTCATCGGCGTTCTCAGTTTTGAACACCGTGTCATAGGTGCCAACCACGTAGCCCACAGACCTGCCAAGAAAAGAAATCCCACCCAGCGACTTCCTCCTCAGGAGGTAAAAATCTTCACGGTTGCTACGAGTTCTCGGAAGTTAAACCGTACTCCGTCACAAGCTCTCTCCAACTGAAGATCGCGGCTATCTGTACTTGTTGTGACTGTCCACTTGTCGCGCTGTGGGCGAAGTCGCTCAAATCAGAGGCTAACCAACAAACTTGTTTTTCGTGTATCGCGCTGGGAGCCCACTGACGGACGTTGAATTCTACTTGCCAGGCTGTGAGTCAAAATGCTTTCCGACGCCGACTTGAAAACTTAGAATGTAGCCTGTAAGCTATTGGCGCAGGAACACGAAGGCGAACTTGGAGCGCAACGCCAGCAGCGCAGGAGACGTGGAGCGCGGCTCTCAAGAGTACGGCTCCCCGGTTAGCAAGCCGCAACGAGTCCGTGCCCCGCGTTCGGACCTGGATGAAAAGGCGACAACGGGGTATGCTGCTTCTGAAACCGACATCAGCCGCAAGCTTACCCCTCGACATTTTCGACTAGAAACACAGCATCGGCACGCGCACTCAACCCTGTAAGCGCATTACGCCGCCATGGCCCGCCGTGGCATATGACGCCTGAGCCAATGCGCACATGAGCCCTCGAAGTGCAATTATTCTTTTCTGCTCAAGGGACGCGGGAGGCGCCTCGACGGCATCGCCACGGCATAGCCCCTCCCTGCAACTTGCTGCCAGGCTCCGGGGTGCGTTTGCACAACCGAGGAGGACGTACTCTGACATGAAAACACAGTCGCGGATATCGAAATCGTTTCCGTGCCGATTTTCCAACGGAAATGGTTCGGGTAACCATCCGCTCCGCCAGTCAGTGCCGACTCCCGAGAAAAACTCCTGGCAGCGGACAGAGGGTATCGTGACGTGCATAGCCACAACCAATAACCACACTGCGCTCAACCTGCGCGGGGGCCCCAGTCGCCAAGTCAGAGCTGACAGCATGACGCCGCGGTCATTCAAGCACCCTCGACGGGGGGAGGGCCAAGCACTGCGTGAGCCCGAAAGCTTCAAAATGCGCCCGAGGCTTGCGCGTTTGATTCCGCCTCGAACACGGGTTGGAGAGCTCCGAGACGTACGCCGCGCAAGAAGATAAACAGGAAGCACATCATCGGACGGAGACATCCAAGAAAAGCAGAAGTGCAAGTGGACAATCTCTGATGCGACAAGCGCGTGTGCTGAATGGCTTTGTTTAAAAAACCTGGGGTGAAAACGTACACACTTTGCAAAGTTGACAGGCAGAAAACTCATATTTCAAAGCGCATTTACACAATACAAGCGAAGAGTCTCTGACAGCGCGTTTGAGACGACGCCAATTTGACATGCAAAACTTTTCATTGAGCAGTCAGTCTGCTGCTCGTCGGACACGCCTCAAGCAAATGCCTCAAGCAGGTGAATTACGAATCGCCGGTTCTAGTATTGCCTTCCTGCGTGTGATGTTGAGCTGATAGTAGCGGGAAAAGTTTACAGCGGCTATGCAGAACGTCTCTCCCGGAAGCGTATGCTAACTAACAGGGCGACGAGGGACCCAGCGTGCACGAAACCAAAGGGCGGATAAGTTTGCGGTCTAAAGGAATGGCTGTTAAAACTGCTAATGCTCTCCGAACAACTCTGTGAAATCGGCTTTCAAGTTTTTGCCTGCAGGGACCGAATGTGAAGATGATGTGGCTCACCTAATTGACATCCTGAACGATTCGTCCGACAGTTGAGAGATAATAACTGCACTCTTACGCTAATTTCCTGTGGTTACTTGTATCTTTGATCTCAAATATGTTGCATATACCTCACCTTGGTTACCGGAAATGACGCACGCGTCAAATTTGTGAATTTACGCAATTAAGCAAGAACCAACACTGGCGCCCAATGCCACTGACATCAAGAGGACTGGAAGAGTGTCATATGTGAAGACATGAACGCCGTTTACAAGTTGCAGTCTCGCTCACTCATATTCCCATTTCTTTTTAGCACCGACTTCAAAGTTCAGAGAACTCTGTGTCCTACTACTCCTACAAAGCACAGTTGCTTTGTCACAACAGTCTCAAGAGTTTCCGTTTGACCGTCCAGTACAGTATATCTCGAGTTTGAACCATTCACCACCACTTCTACTTCATACGATACTGTACTGTAGTCGTGAACTGGTCGTGGTGACAGTAGAAAAGGTAGTATACTGTATATAGTATTAAGTATAAAAGAGGGGGAGGAACTGGAATGGTCGATACGAGATTTAGATTGCGAGCGATGATGCTGAAATGGCACGCTCCCATTGGACTAGAATACCAAAACAAGGAATCCAGCTCAAGTGCTCAAGAGTCTTCTCTTGATGAGTCGATCGTCGCGTCGCGTCGCGTCGTGAGGCGCATGCGTAGCTTGACCCAGCCTTCGCTTGTGGAGATCTGGAAATCGACGATGCTACAGTAGTATCCAATGTTTGGAATGTTATCCCTATCCATCATAAGATGTATCGAATATCCTGGAATCTTTTTCTCCTCTTTTTTCAGTCACGAGTCAGCAACACGACGCAACGCAACGCGACGCCGACGCGACGCGATGACTGTGACGCGATAGCGATACGCGACGCGGACGGGAGATGACGCTGACGCTGACGATGACGATGACGCTGACGCTGACGATGAGTCGATGAGTCGATGACGCTGCGTTTGACAGATTCGAGAATGAGATTCGAGATTCGAGATTGAGAATCACCCAACAAAAATTCAAAAATAACCCCGAACCCCCCTTCCCCGAACGGCGAACGCCGAAGCCGAGGCGAGGCATACGGTAGAGTCACGGAGAGGGTGAAATAAACATATATTTGTAATAACGGGATATGTATTTCAACCCAACTCCTAACGTGATAAGAAGCAGACAGGGCAGACAAGCTGATTATCATCGCAGTCTAAGATGGGATAATAAAATGCAGGAGGTGTTTTATTATCGGTGAGCAAAGCCGAGAGGTTGACCTGGAACCTCATATCGAGGAGTGACACAGAGGGCAGAGGTGCCCCCCAGTGTGGGGGGCCAAAGTCTCCGTCTCCATGACACCACCTCACCCCGAAGTCACGGAGAATAATATATATATATTATATATTGCGGTCGAACTGGTACACAGAAACGCAGAGGCGGACGATTCACTGTTTGCTAAGATGATTAAAATACGATAGTGAGAGTTTTAAGCAACGTGCAACGGTGAGACGGAACGGTGACACGACTGGTGACACTTTAGGTCGAGGGGTGAATGACGGACGGAGGGCCCACTGCCGCCCCCTTACATTGGGGGAGATCGCTCCCCGTGACACCACCTTAGCCCGCCGTGGGGATGAGGTGTCACCAGGCAGAACAAATGCGGAGTCAAGAGGCAGAAGAAGTGCAGAGTTAAGGGACCATACTTGCCCGGCTAGAACGGCAAACCCTAACACGGAATCTGCTAGCGCCAAACTGAATTCTACTGCTAATTCCTAATCTCAAAATGCCCGTTGTCAATCTTCTTTCAGTGGCGGTTTGAACGCGGCAGCCGTCCCTTGGAAGGACGGGATCCACTGAACCGTACGGAGGGCTGGCCAATCGTCGTCATCGCCGTAGACGTCGGGCGGAGACGGATCAAGGCCACCGCGATCGATACTTCGATAGGCGGATGGAAGGTGAATGCCGCCGGGCCATCATCCTCCCCGACGGCATCGTCAACCACCGCCGCGAAGTGCAATGACGGGGACCCCGCAGGCTGGCGTGGTGTGGCAGCCGCAGCCGGTGCGGTCGCCCCGGCAGGCTGAATCCAAGCGGCGATAGTGGGGCGGGGCGGCGTAGCCGGTGCATCCGCCGGTGCCTGTCCAGGTGCGAATGCCGCCGCGCATGAGAATGGGCAGACCCCCTTCGTGGAGAGGTGCCCATCGGTGATCCCCCACAAGCGGAAGCATGAAATGCACGGGTACCCGGTACCCTCCCACACAAGCGGTAGCGTCCATGGCGGGGAGGTGGCTTCCAGTCGCCGACGGGCTTGACGGTGTTCGCCCGCGCCTGCATGGAGTTGAAGGTGGCGTCACCACCTTTGCCCCCACCCTTCCCGCCGCCGCCAGCCCCCGGGGGCGGCGCAATGAGGCGGGACAGGTGGCCCTCGCTCTGCCAGACGGTAGAAATGCGGAGAACGAGGGAGGAGTAGGTGAACCTGTGGCTAGCGGCGAGCTCACGTAGCACCACCAGATATAGTGGGGAAACATGAGGGGAGTTCACCGGCGACCGGCCGAGGACGTGGTCGGAAGGTCTTGTACACGACCGGCGTCATCGTAGGTGGGGTGGAGTCGCTGGTGCTTGTCGCCGAGAATGCGAAACACGGTGAGTTGAGGGGCGGGGTCGGCGGTTTCGTCGATCGTAGTCGCCCGCAACTTCGTCCAGAAGCGGAAAGTGTCGGGGTCGGTGGTGGCCTCGACGTGGAACCGGAGGCGTTGCAAGGCGCAACGCCCGTCACGTGGATGTACGCGGGCAGACTCTTGATACAGAGCCAAGGCTGTGCCCTGGAGGACGCCCTTGAGAATGATGAACACGAGCTCGTTCAGGGCCCAGTCATATTCCAAATACTCGTGCTCGAGGTCAAAGATCTTGTCGTACTCGAAGTGGGATATAGGAGAGAGTACGTGGTGGAAGTTGCTGAGCAAAATGGCGAAATCGGTCTCAGCGTCGGAACCGTCGAGCGTGTAACCCCTGTGCGGTTTGAACCCATGAGAGCGGAGTAACTTCACGAGCTCCTCGCCATAGCTGAAGGCGTAGTCGAGGCGGTCGGCGTACTCGTGCTGCTGCGAGGCGCGCACCGGGGTGGACTGCCAAACCGAGGCATCGCGATGAAACTCAGCAGAGGTGGCAGCGTCGGAGATGTATACGTGGTCTTGGTGACAAGGGTGTTCATACGCACCACCGGATCTGGGCCGGTGGGGCTAGGAGTTCGAAGGCCTTGCCGAGGGGTAGGGGCCCTCCAGCCAGAATTAACGGAAGCTGCGGGCGTGCCAGACGCAGAAGCGGCACGCGCGGAGCGGAGGGCCTCGCCGAGGCTGCGTCGATCGACCTGTGGATGCCATACAGTAATGACTAATAGGCGTTGAAGGTGATAAGAAAAATAGAGAGCGCTTGTGCAGCTCGGAATCCAGATTGTTCGACGGAAAAAAATCGTCACGGCCGCGATCGCTAACGGTGGCCGAGGTCGGAGTGAGGCTTGTGCCAAAATGTCAGGGTCATGACCGATGACATATGTGTCATACATGTCATACGTGTCATACCTGTCAGACATGTCATACCATACAGGATCATGACCGATGACATATGTGTAATACATGTCATACATGTCATACGTGTCATACCTGTCAGACATATCATACCATGTCATGTCATGTCATGTCGAGTCGTGTCATATATTATTATGATAGTCGTCAGTACGGTCGACTATGACTGTACATGCCGCCAGATGATAAGTCACATCATCTGTCATTATTCAAGGAAAGACTTGAATGACCCTGTCATCGAGAGTTCGTACGTCGAACTCGAAGATGGCAAAGCAAGATACATCTTGAAGTACAAACAAGAACCATCTTGGCTTTTAGCATGTGCGGAACACGCATGCGCAGTATGAACGAACTATTCGTTACCACAATACTCGTCGTTCAACCAACGTCTCGGGTTCACAACCCAATGGCGGTACCATCTATGCGATGGGAGACGTATGGTATAGATGAGCGAAGCGTTGGGCTTCAGCAGTATCTTCTCACTGAAGTTCTGCAACTCATCCCGCTATATTCTGACGCTTGTGTTTGCCGTTCCACAGCACAACGCATATACTTGTATTTTTGTATGATATATTGAGGGCTTCTTTATCTAGCCCTAACAGAATGGTATTCTAATTTAGCTCGTCAAGGCACGAACGAGAACTCAATTGTGTGCAGCGCATAGATATCATTAATTTGTGTTGACAGGTTGCGGAGCATATAAGGCGACGCACTCGCATAAATTGAATATTTGATATATCCGCTGCAATAGCGAAGATAGCGTGCGAGGAAATTGTTGCGTTCGCAGAAGCGCACTCGCAGAAACAGCTGATCGCATATACTACTCGATAAGGTGTGCATATGGCACATATCCGCGCAGCAATGAGATGTACTCGCATAAATGGTTCGCAGATGTACATATGTTCGCAGATGCGACGCGGAAGCATAATCATCAGCGGAATCGTTTCCGCGCGGAAAGTCATCAGCGCAGCATGACAATTTTCGTGATTGCACCAAATTGCTTTTTGTACGGCTTCATACATGTTGATGCGCGATATACTAATTTGCAGTTGGCAGCATGCGCGATGGTCACTAATTTGCAGTTGGCAGCATGCGCGATGGTCACTAATTTGAAGTTGGCAGCATGCGCGATGGTCGCATATTTTTGCAGAAGTGGATCGCAGCTTACAGCATGCATACCAATCACATGCGCGCGCTTGTATGAATCACGCTCGAAAATTGTTCAGAATGATATATGGCATAGTGGTCATCGACGGAATTTTGATCCGTATACATGTCAGCGCTCGTATAATGCGCTGATGAATGGCGACGACAATACATGCTTTTCATCAGCAACGCGCCCTTTTGCATAAGTTATTTGCAGCGTGCTATGAAAGATTTCAATTTGCGATGATGATGATGTCGAGATGTTGCTAAGATCAACTGTACAATACATACTTACATCAAAATACTCTGCACAACAACTAATACTCGCAGGCATATTTTGGACGCATGCATGATTGACATCTGATATTACACTGCAGCACACACCACATATTGATGACTGCACAAATATACAAGTTGTCAGCATTTCATGCTTATCTCAATATAGTGTGCAAGATGTTTAATTGAACACACACCAACTTGCATCGCACATTACATGCAGCATTTAAGTATATACACATTCTATACTGAATGACTGCCACACTGTAAGTCGTTGTGCATGCATCTTCATAACAGATGTTATATATTATCCAGCTTGATCACGGTAACAGTTGGAATAGATGGCATCAGATCATAATACATTAGACTTGCACAAAAGCATATTTGCAGTGCATGCTAACTATATTAGAACCCATACATTATAAGGTGCCTGTTCAGAGATCTTAACACAGTAATTAGCTCAATATGACCCGGTGGAGTCGAGATACTCCTCGGACCACATATTGTTCTACTGTGGATCACTGAAAGGAATGCTCACCGGAACTGTATGTGAAATATATCAGCAACTCATTTTGTAAATGAGATTATCATGGAATTACAATAACCTCTAACCTAATACATCATGCTAGATTCACTCGGTGCATGGTATACTGATTATCCTGCATGATAGGTTGTCTGGAAATATTGTGATGTCCAGAAACTTATCTTCCTGTAAAGTGTGTAAAAATGAACACACACACACACACTGGCAAAAAAATACTAATCAATAAGTACTATAAACATACATACACTGCATCACTGTATGTATTGATATTCACTGATTCATGCTGGAATTGACACTACGACTAGTTCGTACAGTCTAGTGGCATTCCTGTATGTCATCTTCGGTGGTCAGCCTGTGTCACTCATCTCGGGTATATATCGTTTGTATATCCGAGTTTAGTGATCCGTTGTTTCACCGTCGGCAGCGGGTCCCCACTGCCTGTTCAGCTGTTTCCAGCAGGATATGGGCCCACCACGCTGACCACCGAAGATGACATACAGGAATGACACTAGACTGTACGAACTAGTCGTAGCGTCAATTCCAGCAGATATGCATATATGTATATATATATATGTGTAGCCAAAAACGGCCAAAATGGGTGAAATCCGTTTGCGATAGATTTGAAAATGGAAAATCGAACCCTATTTTATTTGATAATATGATTTTATACCTATTGAGGTATGAGAAAATCATAATGACACATGTCATATCTCGTGTAACACCCTAGGTAATAGGTATGGAATATGTGGGGGGTTACATATCGGCTGTAAACAATAAATCGGTCAAAATGCTGTACGTTTAATCTTTTGAAAATTTCGGATTGATTTTTTTTGCTACAATGAATATTTAGCTATCAAATAACAATCCCTGATTTACGCAGCAAGTGTAACACCCTGTAACACCCTAAAAATTGAATGTGTGTGTCAGGGGTGTAATATACCTCCTGAAAACCACTTAACATTCAGTATGGTATCAAATGCAGTTTTGCTTAAAAATGGTTGCAAAATATTTATACTGCTTTATTTTTACTTATTTTAGGGTTACTGATACCATGTAACACCCTAATCACATTATTGGGTATATGGGCCACTGTAACCTTACATGCCCTAAAATGCCACTATATATTCGAAAAACTTCGTGTTTGGCATTAACATATCATGCTGTATTCGACACATACATGATTATATATCGGGCAACAACCCTAAAACTGTAACAGATGCTTCCTATATGGAATGCATGCTATTTATGAGGTACAGGCAATTGACAACTGCCTTATATCACACACTTCCTTGAGGGGGGAAGAAGGTGGATATATATACCTACCTCATTATTATGTACAAATGTACTACATGTATGCAAACATACAGATATATCATATATAACATATAAATCACACACACTCAGTTAGTCGATTAGCTGAAAGTATTTTTGTGCTATGTTTTGTTTTTAGATGGTTACAATCGAAGAGGAAGAGCATGAGATTCCTGATATCGACCCAGATCCATCGACATGGTTTTTCGACATTCTTGGTTCATATGATGCATACAGCCGGTTTAAAGTCCCGAAATGGATCGCTGGTTATGCCGACACACAAACCAGATATGACCAGATAGGCTACTATGACAACATCAGTCGTATGAAGCCAGATATGAGCCGATTTAGGGATCCTGCTAATGAGCCTAAGGAACCAGAAAACGAGTACACAGAAGATAATCCTCCGATGGTTTTTACAGATCCAGATTCAGATTCAGTCCCAGCACCAGCTCCACCTAGTTTGGTCCCAAAGGTGAAAATGACACCACCTAGGGAATTCAAATCAGGACAGGACGCAGAAGTCTGGTTGGACACGGTGGACAGATATTTCCAGTTCACCTATCCTGGAGTCAAGGACAAGGATTTGATTACAGTGTTTCTGACTCTTATACAGAATAACGACAGACACTATTTTCAGGTCTTGGCACAACAGCCACATGCCAACTATGAGATGGTCAGACAGACATTCCTCAGACAATTTGGTAATCCTCACAAGAGATCAGTAGCCAAGAAACACCTTATGGTACTGACTCAAGGAACCCAAACCTTTGCAGATTATTTGCGCACATTTACATCACTGGCTTCTCTAGCAGCAGTTGATTTGAATGATGTGCTAATAAAGGACAGATTCGTCACCAGTATGGATCCAGATCTCCGCAGACAGTTCCAACTCAGATTCCTGACAGAAGAGCAAAGGAACAATCTGTCGTGGCAAGAAACCACACAGATATTGATTGATTTAAATTACGTCATTCACTCAAAGCAATCAGAAACCCTTCATTATCGGGGTCAGAAGGAGCAGTCATCCGGAGGTCCAGCCAAGAAGGATAAGGACAAAGGACGTGGCCAGAAGCCATATGACAAATCCAACAGAAATCGGAATCAGAATCAGAGTGGCAGCCAGAACTCCAATCAGAATCGGAACAAGGGAAAAGGTGGAAAAGGCAAGGGCAAAGGAAAAGGAAAATCACAGAATGATAAGTCTTGCAATCGTTGTGGTCGTGTTGGTCACATCGAGAAGGATTGTTATTCCACCAAGACCCCAGATGGAAAGGAGATTAAGGGTAAGCCACCAGCTCAGAGTCCTTTCCAGAATCGGAGACAGCAGCAGCAGAATCAGGGTGCTAAGGATGGGTCCGGCAAACTCATCAACACGATCAACACCTTGTTTAAGGAACTGAAGAGTCAGCACAGCATCAATGCAGCAGTTGCAACTCCAGCTCCAGTTCCAGCTACAGCTCCAGCCCCTCAGGGAAACTCTCAGGGTACTGCACAGGTACCGGTGTTGAGAGCACCCCGAGGATAGATCAGCCTGAAGATGCCACTGAAGCAAGTGGCCGGGTTGAGAGTATCTCAGAAGAAGTCCTTTCCAGTTTGACATTGCAGTTTCAGCAGATGGACAGTCCCTCAGAGCACATCGCACAGATGCAGTCTCAAACAGCACAGCTGAAATCACAGAAGAAGCTGTTGTTGTACAAAGGGAAAGTATATATATGGACAGAGTACTCACATTTTGGTAGATCCAGGAGCCACATCGTCTTTCATCGACAGACAGTTCGCTGCTCAGCTTGGTATAGCACCCACAGACTCTTCATCGTTTTCAGTGGGATTGGTTGGAGGAAGCCAACTACCATGCACATCCTATCTTCCCAAAGCTACATTTACGCTGGGCAAGTATAAGGATACAGAAGATTTCTACATCATTGACATGAAACCATTCACTGTCATTCTGGGTCAAGATTGGTTGGAGAGGAGAAATCCCCACATTGACTTTCAGACCAAAAATCTGACGATCACTAGGAAGCATTCATCAGGCTCCAGTATTCGCACAGTATTGTCCAGAGTTGAGC
This sequence comes from Cymbomonas tetramitiformis, assembly GCA_001247695.2. Taxonomy (NCBI): domain Eukaryota; kingdom Viridiplantae; phylum Chlorophyta; class Pyramimonadophyceae; order Pyramimonadales; family Pyramimonadaceae; genus Cymbomonas; species Cymbomonas tetramitiformis. Next base: position 87,290 of record LGRX02001096.1, on the reverse strand, counting down.
AGACTCCAGACTCAGATGACCTTCCTGAAATGGAATTGGTCAGCGCCACCACCATGAGAAAGCACCTTCGTCGCATTCGATCCAGTGGTTCGGCTGAAGAAGCCGTAGCTTATCTCTTCTTTCTCTCAGAGGTCGACGGTGAACTGGTCTTTACAGCATCAGACACAGACACCACTACGGAAGACCCCGAGGTCACAGCAGCACGTGATCAGATGAGAGAAGACTTTTCAGACATATTCCAGGAGGATCTTCCAGCTGGTCATAGGCCAGAACGGTTTGAAGGTGGTTATCATCGAATCAACATTGAACCTGGGCACAAACCACCATCGCAGCCAGTACGTACCATCCCAGTTCCCATGATGGAAGAACTCAAACGACAGATCATCAAATATGTCGACTTGGGTATCCTTCGTCCGTCATCATCTCCATATGGATGTCCTATCATTTTCGCTCCTAAGCCAGGTGGGAAGTGGAGGATGTGTTGTGATTATCGAGCCCTTAATAACATCACAATTAAGGACACGTATCCATTGCCACCTCACGACACCCTTCTTGAACAGCTGAAAGGCGCACGATGGTTTAGCAGATTTGACTTCAATCAGTTTTCCCATCAGATCCCTATACATCCAGATGACATTCACAAAACAGCTATTCGCACCAGATACGGTTCCTATGAGTGGACAGTCATGCCTTTCGGATTGACCAATGCTCCTGCAACAGCTCTACGTGTAGGAAATCGGGCATTCTTCGACTTCATCGATCGGTTCCTTGTCATTTTCATGGACGATACCATCGTATACAGTCCGGATTTTGACAGCCACGTGAGTCATGTCCGACAGTTTCTCCAGCGTTGCAGAGAACACCAGTTCTTCATCAGGCCTTCCAAGGTGGAGTTGTTCGTCAGATCTATAGACTTCATCGGACATCACATCTCTGAAGCAGGCTTGTCCATCATCGAAGACAGAATCCGAGCAGTTATGGCAATTCAGCCTCCAGTGTCTTATGGTCCTACCGTTGGAAAACAGCCTCTACGCCGTATGGCTAAAGATGGCAAGTCATCCCTTCGGTCATTCTTGGGCATGGTCGGTCAATTCAGGAGATTCATACCAAAGTTCTCCAAAGTTGCCGAGCCGCTCAATCGTCTCCTTAAAGATAATGCAGAGTTTGTCTGGGAATCTGAGCAGCAGCAGGCATTTGATAACCTCAAAAGTGCCATCTGTAACGCTCCAGTACTACAGCTTCCAGATCAGAAACTGCCATCTATTATGGAGGTCGATGGATCAGGCACACACGTTGGTCAAGTGGTATTACAGGATCAAGGAAAAGGTATGAAGCCATGTGGCTATCATTGCGTCACTCTTTCTAATACACACAGACCAGAGCATATATCTTCCAAAAGTTTTTGCGGCCCGCAGTTGCAAACCTTTCAGGCCCGGTTTCGGCCAGCCCGGCCAGTCTCAAAAATTGCCCGCCGCAGGCGAATTTTTCGAATTTTAAGTATGGGAATATCATGAAAATCGAAAATTTCACGCAAAATTTTGAGATGTTCACCGTTCGTCTACGGCCCGCAGCCTGATCCAATCCCGGCCCGCTTTCGGCCCGGCGTGACACGCTACGGCCCCGGGCCGGCCCGCCACGGTAAGATATATGCCCTGACAGAGACGCTGGCCTATTCCTGAGATCGAGCTATTTGCCATTGTGGAGGGCTTCCGATTCTTTCGCCATATCATGCTGGGAGCTCCTGAGACCATTGTTCGCTCAGATCATCAGCCACTGGTTTATTTCCAGTCCAAATCCACACTAAGCCCCAAACAGGCGAGGTGGTTGGATGAGCTCTCCGAGTACAACTTCCGTATAGAGCACATTGCTGGCGAGAAGAATAAGGTTGCAGACGCACTCACGCGTATCTCTGCACTTTTTGAACTCACTGATTGTCTTCAGCACATGGACATCAGCGAGGTCATGCCATCTGCAGATCCTACATTCATTGCTCTTATATCTCCTTCATCAGCTCATCAGCTACACGACATCATTATATCCGAATATGATCGTGATACATTTGCACAGACTATTTTGGCTAAACTGACATCATCGACTTCATCACAGTCAGTCAGCAGCTACAGCTTCGAGCTCATTCAGGGGTTGATCTATCGTAAGACCATATATGGCAGACAGCTGTACATTCCACCAACAGCTAAAGTCCCCACAGATGACGGTGAGATCACACAGCTTCGCCACATTCTCCTTCATGAGTGCCACTCAGCCACTATTTCTGGTCATGTAGGCAAAAATCGCATGCTTCATCTTCTGCGTAGCCGGTATTATTGGCCAGGAATGACAACGGCAGCCATCAAGTACATTCGGGAGTGCCCCGTTTGTCAGCGCCAGAAAACAAGGCGACACAAGCCTTATGGTCAGGCACATGTACGATATTCCGTGCCTAAGACAAAATGGCTAGATGTATCTCTTGATTGGATCACTGACCTGCCTATCACCACCAATGGGCACGACAGTATATTTGTGGTAATGTGCCAATTCTCTCATCGATGTCATCTCATTCCCTTCAGCATGACCTGGACAGCTCAGCATACTGCTTCTATCTATATGCAGCATATCTTCAAGCTCCATGGTCTTCCGAGGAACATCATTTCAGATCGAGACCCCAGATTCACCTCTACATTCTGGCAGACACTGTGGAAATCTACTGGTACGAGATTGTCCATGACGTCCTCACACCATCCACAGTCGAATGCTGCCAATGAGAGGAGCCATGCTTTCATCGAGGATATCCTCAGGTACTTTTCAAATTGTTGATTCATGATTCGATTTCACCATCCTCTGGTTTATAAACTGATTAGATGGTATTTTTCATCCACAGGTGTTGTTGCAATGATACTTCAGCCAATTCGTGGGAGGACAAGTTGCCTCTGGTGGAGTTTGCAATTAACAACACAGTTTCTGCATCAACTGGTTATTCACCGTTTTATCTCGACTCGATGGCGCAACCACTTTCGCCTCATGACCTGGTAATCACTATTCCGCCAGAAGCTCCTGTTCCAATACAAAGAGCTATTCGAGATCATTTTGACCAGTACTCGGCTGTTCATGCCAACGCGGTAGACAACATTTTCCGAGCAGCAGAAATTAGCCAAGCCAGATTCAATAAGACTCACATGCCTCAGCAGTTTGCAGTTGGGCAGAAAGTTCTTTTACGGACCGAGTTTATTCAATGGACTGGTTTGACAGAGGCAGGCAGACACTTTAAGCAGCCATATATTGGGCCGTTCACCATTTCCAAAGTGCTTAGCCATGGCCGTGCATACGAATTAGATTTCGGAGACCTCGATATCCGTATTCATCCGGTACAGCCTGTTTCCAGATTAGAGCTGTACAATGACTCGATCCAAGCACCTTTGCCTCTGCCACAGATGATCACCGAAGAAGGGCAACCACTGTTTGAGATATCACATATACTCTCGGATAAGTTCACTAGAGGTGTCAAGTACTATTTAGTGCGATATGCAGGCTACGGCCCTGAGCATGACACCTGGGTCAAAGCCACAGAGCTGACCAATGTAGCAGACATTATAGCTGCCTATGAAGGCTAAACATTATATTAAGCCGCATGCCCTTACTTCTTGTAATATATACTAATACATGTCGATCATCTATAACCTTGCTCTTAATGTTTTATCATTATGTTGCATAGAAGCAGGAAATTGATCCTTCCTTGCTAAAGGTGTAGTGAGCCGCACACTTCTCGCGAACCCGCCTGAGGCGTGCACCTCTCTCCGGGCCGCGGGCTCTAAAATAGATTTTTTAAAAAATGTAATTTTTCTACTAACTGTGCTCGCAGGGCTTCAAGACAACGGTAACAATGGCGATGGGGCGACACAGGTAAGACATGAGGTGCGCCAACCCGTACTTGCAGTGCGTGAAACTCCCCTGTCCGTATCTGTAGCGCCGTACTTTGCATGTAGTGCTCGACACCCCTGCCCAAACAAGCCAGACACAAGTCGTACAGCCACTGAAAAACCTAAGATGGCCAACACGAAAGCCGGCAATGTGCGAAAATTCGGAGAAAGAAGTCCCCAGCAAGTGGGGCAAGAAGAAAAATCGAGCAGGCTCATGGAGCACGAAAGAGGATCAGCGGACCAAGCGAACACCGAGGAGTTCATCAAAGAAATAAGAGCGCAATCAGCGAAGAGAACCGACGGGTACCCAGGCGGAGCGACCATGCCAGACCTCTGCGACACACATGGCGAAGATATGAAAAAACTGATTGAGGCCGCGGGGGCAGCAGAGGCGGATATGACGGCGCTGGAGGCGGTGGCAGAATACATGGCCACTGTCTACGAGGACGCGCGGAACGTGAAGTACCAGCGAGGCTTCCCACTGGAAACCATCTACGGGCTCCCGGCAGGGCACGGCAAAACTCACTACCAGCTAGTAGTAAATTGCACTGACCTGACCTCAGAGGAGCAGGATGAAGTTGGTATGCACAAGAAGGGACCACAAGTGACGGTGGGGCCCTTTCGCGAAGAGCCGAGAGCAGCGAAGCAGTACATCGGCCACCTGGAGTCGGCAATCCGACACTTTCACGACCTCCCTGACACCGCTCCGGTTCTGTGCAGTGGCAAAACTCAGCTACGCTGGTACGCGGACAAGATAGCCGAGTTCCATCTCACCTTTGAAAAAAGTGAATACGCCATCACTGCGCTGGCGACATCTCTGGCCCATCTACCTCTTCACTGCGTACCACTGGGGGCAGACGACTTCCAAGCAGCAGACGTTTGCATCCCGAGGGTAAGGGTATTTCACCCGAGGCAGACCAGGACAGGCAACGCGGAGCGACAACTGCACATAATCAGCGAACAGCTACGTGGGCATACGACCAAAGACTTGGAAAAACAACTGCGCAGTATGCCCTCTGTTGAGTCGGCAATCAAAGGGGCGCGGGGACTGCCCGCGTACATGGAGAAGCACACCAACAGCATACGGCTGGTGGCGGTCACGGAGGAGGCCGCCGACAACATCGAGTCGAAGGTGCTGGCCTTCCCGGGTCTCGGGGAGTACACAGTTCAAAGAATCAGACCATCGCTAACGAACAGAGGCGAGGACGAGACAGAGGTGATAGTAGTTGATAAGGGGAGCACCATCAACTTGGCCGCGGACCTCCCGAACTTAGTCACGGCCATCCAGGAGGTGTTTACACAGGCGGGCTTGGGCGAAGCAGCCGAACATCTGAAGCCGCTGCCAGCGACGACGGTGAGGCCAGGCACCGACCCAGCAAAGCCAGAAACATACATGCGAGTAAGAATAACAAGAAGCGGCAATCTTTTCACCGGGCTGGCAAGCGAAGCCGCCTATGAGTGGCTGGGGAAACAAGACAGACGTACGGTCCGTCTCTCTCTCCCCAACAAATCTCGCTCCTACCTCCTCCAGCACTCAGACTTTTCTCGCACCGGAGACAAGTTTAAGGGCAGAAGAGGGAGGGCAGCGCCATCAGCAGTGGGGGCGCAGCAGACGGAAGACATCGTGCAGGCGCTGGAGAGCAAGCTCTCCAACCAGTGGGCGAAAGTTGCGAAGGGCGGGGCCGGTGACGAGGCGATCAACGAGCTCCGCAAAGCCGTGGAGAAGCTCGAGGGCACATGTAAGAACGGCTTCACGGACAGCGTTGAGGCAACGAACCAGGTCTCCAGCAAGGTGGACGAGGTGAAGGACTCCGTGATCGACCTCACCGAAGAGACCCGCGAGTTCCATAAGCAGCATCTCGGGATATCCAGCGACATACTGGAGTCCTTCAGCAACTCGAACAAGGCACTGGCCAAGCTGCTGAAAGGTCAACGCACCCCCGAGCCGGCCAAGAAAAACCTACGCCGGCCACGAGAAGCGAGTGAGCCATCCGACAGCGAGGGGGGTATGGAGATCGACGACGAGACGCTGTCAGAGCTCAGACGTCTGCAAAAGGCGCGGGTAAGTTCCCTCGGGGAAAAATCATCCTCACGGGATAAGGGACCCCCAGCATATGGCGTTGGGGGTAATAGCACAAGAACAAACAATCTGACTAAAAAGCTTGGGCATCGGCTCCGAAATCGGGCACAAGACAAAAAGTGGAACCCCACCACTTGCATCACAGAACCAGTCGTGCGAACACAGCACAAGAGGAAGGGGAATCAGCAGAATAAGTATTGGTGGGACTCCTGTATGCATCGCAGGCCAAGGCAGACGAGAGGAAAAAGCTGGAACAGCTGGAACAGCTGGCGGAGCCGCGCTCCAACCGAAGCCAACGCACGAGGGGCTAGCAGAAACAGCCTGGCAGAAGCCACATCCTGTGTAGGCCCTTACAGTTTTGAAGCTAGAAAAAGCCCTGGATACCAGAAAATCCTGGTTAAACAAATACTTGAAGTAAAAAGTAACTCTGCTGAATCCAAACCTGCTGTTGGTAATAGTACATCGTGCCTGTACTCCTGCACCGTGCTGATCGGAACCCAGGCTGCAAAGCCCACGACTAGACACAAGTGTGAGAGGGTTTGCAATAACATAGGCATCAACTGCCACCACACTGTTGACACGGTGGCAGCATCAAACTCAATACAACATAGGGAAAGGGCGGGCACACCCGGCACAAGAGCTGCAGAAAATAATATAAAACATACGACAACATTAAGCAGCTGCAGTAGCAATAAGATACACTATGAGATAGTAAACAGGATTAAAGCAACAAGCAAGTCACCCGAGGCTAGTTCCCCATGCACAAGGGAGGTAAGCAGCAGAGAACACATTCAGGAATTCCCACTAGGACAAGAGGGGAACCCTAAGCCTACCCCAAGCAAAATAAGCACAAACAAGCCCCAGAGAGTGAAGACAATGGTCAGCCTTACAGGAAAGTTATTATGGGGACTTTATTGCAAAATAACAGGCAATGTGCACACTTTCAGGAGTAACCGGCAAATTACGGTATTTAGCGAATTGCTCCAGGAGCTCTACGTTAAAATACGAAGTTTTGTAAAAACAATTCTGACAGAGCAATATTTCAAGGAGACAACTGAGGGTCAAACACGAAGACATATTGAGAAGAATGAGGTCCAGATATGTGGCAAAAAGGACGGGATGATGCTGCAGGCAAATGTAACGCGTAACAGGGAGAAGAATGCGGGGTCGGGAGAACATGCACACTGGCGAAACGACGGGGATAGTAACAACAAGAGGAACCCACAGGATATATTGAATGGGAACAGGCTAACTGCAACAACCCGTACAGCCATATGGAGGAAAATAAGGGGAAACCCTAACCCAAAGGGGGCTTACCTACAGAAAAGGGAGGGAATAGGGGCACATAAAAGTGAAATTAGACGGAAATATTTTACACAGGGCCTACAAATGGTAAAATACGAACATGAAATGAAAATGAACTTGAACGGACGACTTTGGACATTTAGCGAATTGCTCCAGAAGCTCTACGTAAAAATTCGAAGTTTTGTAAAAACGACCCCAGCAGAGCAATATTTTAAGGAGGCAACCAAGAGTTATGCACAAAGACATATTGGGAAGAATGAAGCCCAGATATGCTGCAAAAGGAACGGGACGACGCTGCAGACATGTGTAACGCGTAACAAGGAAAACCGTGTTAAGCTAGAAGAACATGCACACCGACGAAACGATAGGGACAACAATAAAAGAGGAACCCACAAGATATATTGAAAGGGAAAAGGCCAATTACAACAGCTTGCACAGCTATGTGCAGGGAAATGAAGGGGAACCCTAACCCAAAGGGTGAGTACCTACAGAAAAAGGGGGGTATAGGTGCACATAATAACAAAATTAGACGAAAAAATTTCGCACAGGGCCTACAAATGGTAAAATACAAACGAAAAATAAAAATGAGCTTGAACGGACGACATTGGACATTTAGCGAATTGCTCCGGAGCTCTACGTAAAAATACGAAGTTTTGTGCAAATGGCCCAAAAGGGGAAATACTTTGAGGGGACACCCATAGGGCATATACAAATAAGGATTGAGGAAAACGAAGCTCAGAAATGCAACAAGAAGGGTGTGAGGGGACAAAATGAGTGTGTAACGCGTAACAAGGGAGGCATTATGGGGGGAGGAAAACATACCCGAAGGAGATGCGTAGTAAGTAATGGACACGAAGGCAACTCACGAGGCACACTAATGAAAGCAATACTTGCAATTTGCGTTGCGGCTACGGTCCTGACGAAAAGTAATAGGGGCGGAAGAATAACACCAGCACAAAAACCAACGCAAAGGGTGCGGATGACAGCATGCAGGGAGGCTAGCAGGAAGGTGGGAACGGGAATGCAAAAAGAAACACCGGAAAGGGAGCACGCGACATGCGTGCAGAAAAGGAACACAGCAGCAACAACGATAACCAGGCAAGCAACTGAAACTAGAAAGGGAAATGGAAAAATGCCAAAAAGGGAGGACAACCGAAACCAAGGAACAATACAGGAAAAGCCCCCAAAGGGCCCCAGGTGGTCAGCCACAGCAGAAGAGAGGGAGCAAAGGGCGAACCTCATGAGAAACCTCACATATTACCTACGGGCGAACCGGCAGGAGCATGCGTACGCACACAAAAGAGGAAGGAGATACTGGAGTGAGCACACGAAAGGGAAGACATGCAGGTGGGTACAGCGTACCAAATATGACAGGCCACAACTAGTTAGAAGCAACCAGGTAGTAAGGCAAGAAACGAGGGGTAGGAACCACAGTAGGTGGGCACAAAAACATAGCGAAATGCGCCGAATGACAAGAGAAGACCGGAGCATGGCAAGAATGGTGGGGGCCCAACTAATGACTATGCAGGTAACACTAGATGTACTAGGCGCTCTGGCTGAACGGATGGAACAAGCGAAACCAGTAACAAAAAGCCCACAAGTGATGCCACAGCTCGAAATGATGAAAGGGAAACCGGAGGTAGCACATAAGAGAGCCTTGGACACCGGACCCGACAGGAAAGCTGTGAGGGTGGAGGATATAGGTGGGCATGCTGCAGCGGAACTACAGCCCTCACACATAGGGGGGGGGACACGTTCGAACGAGGAAATGGAAGGGCAGTACCCCAAGAACTCCTCCACGCAAGGGATATTTGCGAAGGATGGGAAGTTAAATATGTACCAAGTGGACCTTGCGCTCGAAACACTGGAAGAAAACCCTCCGGGGTCAACAACCATGCAAGAAATACTGAGATTGTTGAAGGAAAATGATAATAAATTTCTGGAAATGATAAAGGAAAAAGTCGCCAAAAGGGGTGGCACCCAGATACCAGTAATAGGGAACGGACACTGGCTACTACTGATGGTAGGAGTCTGCGTCACAAGGGGTAACTGCACGTTGCAGGCCTATGTATACGACTCTATGGGCATGGAAAGGCAGACACGGAAGAAAACTGCCCCAGAACACATGGGAATGGCGGAGGAATTACAAACAGCAATAAGCAAATGGGTGACAAGCAACAAGGTGGCAATGGGGTGCCAGGAAGCCAGAGCCACGCCAATGTATGATAGGCACCAATATGATGCATACAGCTGCGGCGTCTGGGTGATATATGTTGCAGAACTATGGCAACAGTGGCTGTTAGAAAGGAAAGGAGCGTGGATACAGTATGTGTACACAAACACACTCCAAACCAGTCGATGCGTTACACTACACACGACAGAAGTAGTGAGCAGATGTAGGGACAGATTCGGGCCGAAGATAAAGTCGGCCATTATGAGGGAAAATATGCCACATGCAGAACATGCCACGGGTGAAGTCGAGCTGACAATGGAGGCTCCAGCAAAAGGGACTGGGGCAAAACAGCCGCAAACTCAAGGAACGTGCGCGGCGGATGCCTTCATGAGGGAAGTGGTGCGTGACCGCACAAGGGAGCAGGTGGAGGACATAATGCGACAACAAGGGGTGGGCATACAAACAATAATGAACGTTCAAGAAGCACTTCAAGCGCTACAACAAGAAACCGATGCCCTCATAGGTGAAACAATGGGAAAATTGTCAACAGACGGCCGAACCCAAATAGCAATAAGAGATGGGGGAAAATGGGCGATGGTAATGCTCACAATAACACGCCAGGACATGCAGGCGCACGTCTGGCTACCTACAGGAGGGATAGAAAAACAGGATGAACTACTAACAGCTGTAGATGTTTGGACCATACTGCGAGAAGCTTATGACCTGCAAAAGGTGCGATATAGTGGACTAAAGACACATAGTACACCACCGGAATGGGAAAAGTTCAGCCAAGGGGAGCAGGCGATACGAGTGGCAGGTAGCTGGAAGTACTGGCATGTTGATGGCAAACCAGGGCACTTCAAGCTCGGGACCAGAAACGCGGCACAGGCACAGGGGGAGACTCAAGAGACGCAGATAACGGAACACACAACTGGACTGGCTGAGGAAAACACAAGAAGCGATGAACGGAAGGATGAGGGCAGGGCGCCTACTACAAAACAACGGGCCATAGGCGAAGCAAAGGAGGGAAAGAACGCAAAACCCACGGACAAGCTGGTTCAGGCCACACTACAGTTCTGTCCGGAAAGCACAGAACAAGCAAACGAAAGACTAAAGAGGGAGGCAGGCACGGCAACAAGAAAAAAGCTACGGCCCCCCGCAAGCGCCAAGAAAAACCTACCACCTAGTACACCAACAAAAACGAACAAAAGGGACAATGAGGAGACCAAAGGGTCCCTGGAGGCACTGAGACAATGGGGTGGGAACATGCCAAAAACGGAGAACCTAAACATTGAGGAAATGCGAGGAGCACAACCACATACCGTAAATTTCCTAACATGGAACCTACAGGGTGCCCGGCACTCACTATACGAACTGGAGGAACAAATGAATAAATGGGAGATAGATATAGCAATAGTCACGGAAACCAAGACTGCAAACGAGGAAATAAAAAGGCACTTCAGAAACAAGAAACAGTCAAACATATGCACAAGTATACCGAAGGAGGAAGGAGAGGAAGATAAGAACAACTACACGGCACGGCCTGGCCATAATACTCACAGGGGAGTATGCCAAACCACATAACTACACCGAGGTGCTGGTACCACACCTACAAGGAGTACTCACACACACACTGCTCCACTTCCCGGGGGAAAAATATTTACACCTGATAGGGGTATACTACCCGGTGGAAGGGAAGGACGTGGCAGAAGAGGCAAGACAAGGGGAACTTGACAGAGAGGCAGCCAGGAGCGGCATACGGGAGTATGTGCGAATGGTGACCTCAGCCAGCGAAAATGCGGCAGGGCAAACAGTACTAGTTTGTGGGGACCTGAATGCCTCCACGGGAACACCGAAGAACAGCAGGGACAAAGAATGGAACAAAACTATGGAAGCCACGGGTCTGCAAGATGTGGGAGGTACCAGAGAAACAACCCTAACATGGCATAAACGAAGGAACATAGACAGAATGCTGGCGAGCAAAGCAGAGCTACAATACTACACGCAACCAACGGAGGGCGAACTCACTGAGCTACACACGAGCGACCACAAAATGGTCTGCACGACACAATTGGACCTAAAGGCCTGGGGGACACACAGGCCGACGGCACAAAAGCCACAACATGCAAAAGCAGACAGACTGAAACTCCCGCTAACAGAAGCAGAGGGGAACACCCTCAGGCAAACACTGGACGCTGCATATACAAAGGAATTACAAGAGGAAATGCAAGAGGCAATAAACGGAATAAAAACAGCAAACAGCACAAGGCACAGAAAAAGGGCAATAGACTACGCGGGAGGAGTGGTTGCAAAAATAATGGGGGAAGCAAGAGACAGGGCAATGATGGATGTCAACTTACCGAAACAAGCGGCGGCACCAGAACAACAACATGGACTACACCTCCCGAAAACCCTACGCAAGGAAAGGGACGGCCACCTGAAAGAGAGAAACAGATGCCGTGAGAATATAGCATTATGGAAGAAAGACATAGAAACACGAGAACAAGCAGCCGAGGAAGTACGGACGGAAGGTTACGACAACCGAACAAGCGAAATGAGGGAATGGGAGCAATGGGAACGGGAGCAGAAAAAGCTTGCAACAAAAGAGGCAAGAAAGTGCATTAAAGAGCACGAGGCAAACCGAAAACAGAAAACAAGAATGAAAATGAGAGAAAGATACTGGGGCAACATAAAACACTACCACAAACTGATTTACAAAAAAGAGATAGAAAATGGAGCAGCACCAGCTGCAGCAATACAAGCAATAGAAACAACACAAGGGGAACTAGTAGTAGGGCACCAAAAAGTAGCACAGGCAATGGGTGAACACATTGCGAGGTCGGAGCCATACAAAATGAGGGAACCAGAGAAAGGACTTAAAAGTACGCCACCCTGGCTTGATGAGAGGTACAAGAACTACATGAAGGAAAACCAATGCACAAGGCCGGACCAAACAAAGGTAAACTTGAGGGTGGACAAAGAAGCCTACCGGCAAGCGGTGAAGAAAATGAAAACCAACAAAGCGGCCGGGCCCATGGGGATACAAAATGAAATATTGAAACAGATGCCGGACAGATTCCATGACCAACTGTGTGAACTCATGGGGCTAATGTGGGAACACAGACACACTCCCCTACCATGGAAAAAAGGCTACTTCTGCTTCCACCGCAAACAGGGCGAGGTAACGAAGCAGCAAAACTACAGACCTATAGCTCTACTGGATTGCCTGTTCAAATTGTATACCACAGTACTCACAAAAATGCTGGCTGACTTCTGTGAAATAAACGGAATGCTCTCGGAAGCACAGGAGGGCTCAAGGGAAAACCACAACACAATGAAGCAACTCACCAGGGTAACTAATGCTATTGAAGACGCCAACCTCTCCAAAAGAAACCTACATGCGACCTACGTGGATTTTGAAAATGCGTATGGGTCAGTTGACCACAAAAGACTTATTATGACACTAAAACACCTAGGGGTGCCACCACAACTCACTGAAGCCGTTAGGGATATACTGGGCGAAAATGAGGAGGACTCCATGCAAATGAGAGCAAAGGTAGGGGACCAAGTCTCGGAAGAAGTACCAATAAGAAGGGGGATTCTGCAAGGGGACAGCATGAGCCCATTACTATTCATACTATACCTGGAACCTCTCCTACGATGGCTAGAGGTAGGGGACCACGGGTACCAGCACAAGTATGCGACCGACAAGGGGCTCAGAGGGGAGCCGAGAACCTCCTCGGGGGCGTTTGTGGACGACCTAATTATACTAACCAAACTAATGACAGGGATGGAGCAACAACTGGAGAAACTCTCGACATTCGGAGACTGGAGTGGACTCAGAATAAACGAGGATAAAACAAAGATAACAGGGGTAGAACATGGCAACAAAAATGTGAAAGAAGGTAGACACCAAGGGGTGAAATGCGGAAGCCGAACATTAAAGGTCCTCAAAGCCGGAGACACCTATAAATACCTAGGGGTCCTTCTCAATATGCTGGGGACGTGGAAAGAAGAAAAAAGAAAGTCACTGCAGGAGCTCAAGCGAAGAATAGACGCACTACTGGCCACCCCCCTCACACAAAGACAAAAAGAGTACTCCCTGAAGTCGGCCATACTAGGAAAATTCAAATACGGGCTCCACCTCGGGATATACACACAGGGTGAAATACAGCAGGCTGAAAACCAGCTGGGGGCCGCGATGAAAAGAATATACGGACTTCCGGCGAATGGCACACCTAATGAACTAAACACGGAGGAAAAAGAGGAATATGGACTGGGACTCCAGTCCCTACAGGCAATATATGCACAAGAGGTCTACACGGGATTGGCAGGGGCCGTTCAGAGTGAGGAAGACAAGGGTGTCCAAATGGGATATGGCAAAAGGGAGAGAAACCTCCTAACCAGACAAAGAATGTCGCAAGTCAGCAGGTCCACAGCAGGGCTACTGGAAAAACACTTCGAAGAAAGAGGACACAGCAGAACAAGGAGCAAGCTAAAAATGGGACTACAAACACAAACAAACACTCTGAGGAAAATGAACGCTCTGAATGAATATGGGATACACGTAAAAGGGGTAGGGAGCCATATGCAGGAACTGGCTAAAGAAACACTACCTATAATGAGACAGCTGGGAAAGGCTAAAAGGGTATACACAAACGCGGAAATGGAGGGCACCACCAGAACAACCAAGCACCTCAGGAGAATGGACACAGAATACAGAGACCCACAGTTGCAGCCTGCGACTACAGGCTCTGAAAAAATGGGGGCAGTAAATGTAATACGGGAAACGAAAACTCAGCAAGCTACTAAGCAAATAAATTTCACCAAAATGCTCACACTATTCAGAAATTACCCGGACCTCAAAAACCTAACCACAGCAGATGGGAAAAGTGCTATACCAATAAAAACACTAAAGGCAACAGGTGGAAGAAAACACGACAACAAGACGGCAACAAAGATAGCACAAGGCATGATGCACTTATACCCATACATTTGCGAGGCACAGCCCAACGACATTAAGAAACCAGGGGACCACTGGGACCATGTGTGGAACAGAAGGTTAAAACCAGAATACGTACAGGAACGGAAAACAGGCCCTACATTCTGGGAAAATCAGAAGACGTCTAGAAGACGTCTTCTGAACGTCTTATAGACGTCTTCGTAGAAATGATGTCTTCTGGTTTCCAGAAGACGTCTTCTGAGTGGAACGTCTTCTGGAAACCAGAAGACACTCTTCGGGGAAGACGTGCCGAAGATGTGCGGAATGTCTTCCGGATTTCGGAAGACATCTTCCCGGAAGACATGCAAAGGGCAGTCTTCCCGGAAGATACCCGGAAGACGTTCCGAATGTCTTCTGGGCCAGAATACATTCTGACATGTGTTATCGACACATATGTGATGATTATGCAATTTGGCCACATAGCTACTTCATACCACACGTACACTAGTCGCGTAATCACAGAAGACATTCAGAAGGCGCACGGAAGACATGCGGAAGACATTCCAGGTATCTTCCTAACAACTTCAGGGTTGTCATCATGCTCTGTTACTATGATACATAATATACGGCTAAGTTAATTGATAGGTCTATCTACACATACATGTACGATTGCATCTATTCAACATACAGACCACGAAGTACGATGCCCGGCGTATTATCATGATCGCCTCTTGCTTGCGTCTTGCACCTTTCGGTCGTGAACCATCATCGTCGATGCACTCGAAAAAGTCAGCCTTTAAATCAAATACCACCGCCGTCTTCATCACAGGATGTTTCTTGATTACAACTTGGTGCTCAATTTGAGCCGCCAGGATGAATGGATCAGTAGTGTCCCAAGGTGTCTCGGGATCATCCGGGTCGTATGTGTACACCACCTTTGCGGTATTGTCCGGCCCGTACTTCGAGTTTAGCTTGGCAAACCGTTTTGTCGTCGCTTGGTTGAATTCGGGGAACCACTTTCCCTTCACAAGAATGTACTCTTTCGCGGCCAAGTCGACCTTGTAGATGCTATCTACCATGGCGTACCTGCGAGGTGGAGCCACAATACTCTATAGTAAGAATCCCCGAAGACGTCGAGAAGACACGCAGAAGACATTCGGTACATATTCTGCGCACATTCACCAAAACGTAATGCACGGACGCACCGGTCAGTCTCGATTTCCTCGGGCCTTTGATGTTTCTCCAGAGAAAAAGGCTCGGAAGTAACGTTGACAAGTTTTCTTCGTCTTGTCCTGAGCTGCCGTGCGATAGCAAACTCCTCGAACCACGACCGAGCCGGAAGATTGACACACGCGAGGAGGCCCTTCGACGAGTGCCGCTTCATTCTCCGTGAATGGTCTCCCCAGCCAGACCTTGGTTGGGGTCGCTACCGTGCATATGCAACGGCACATCCATCAGGCGAGACCCTCCGGCATGTGCGCCAATACGTCTCCGAACCATATGGTTTTCCCTGCGAATGTATACGTGCACAGTGTCAGGACATGTATTTACCAAAGACGTGTGGAAGATGCCTAGAAGATATATGAAACGTCTTCCAGGCACCTTATGGGTTTCATTTCTTACTTACCTCTTGCGGTAGGTGACGTAGTCGTCGAATTTTGCCTTCAACTTGCGGTATTGGGGCACGTTGCCATGCATCCACAGCTCCAGCGCTTTCGTTTCAGCGCGGGAGAGTACATGGCGCTTGCCTTGTGTTCCCAAAACCACGGTGTTCGGCGCCCTCAACGGTGCGGTGGTCAAGAACCGGAGCAGGGGTGGCCGGGTGGGATTGGTGGTTGCCTCCCGCCGGCGACGAAGTACCAAGATTAACCCTCGCACCACATGTACCATCCGGTACCGCCCGAAGCCTTGCATAACACTCTGAACCGGATATGCATTGTTCTTCACCCACCTTCGAATCTTCCCGTTGAATGATTCGAACACGTACATCCATGTCCCCCGTATTGGACCATACATGAGGAGTTGGTCGGGGAAGTGGGAAAGCAAATGCGCGTTGATGACCAGCCGGTCAGGTGAGCCATCGCACTCGAGTGACTTGAAGAACTCATCCACCAGATTTTGAAGCTTAGGAACATCCTGCAAAATCACCAAATAAAAGGTAATTAAGGAAGACGTTTGGAATGTACTCGGAACGTATTCGGGATGTCTTCAAGATGTCTTCCGTACCTTACAGTCTACAAGCTCCGAAGTGAGCTCTCTCGTTATGACCGTCAACTGCCCGATCAAGTCTTCAAGCATGTTTTTCGAGTAGCCCTCGTCTCTATCCCAAGACGCTAGCACGCTCATGATGCCCGCTTGTAGCATTTTCAACGCCTTCGTGACACTTGAGCGTCTTCGGTCCGGTGTTCGTGCCGTTCGGACGCAACATCTTCTTATGGCCTTGCCCCCATTTGACCATTGTGATTTGTGATGACCATTTGTAATTAATTAGCAATAATCAAGATTGTTGCATTTGTTGAAATTGAAGGGAAAATGCGAAAGTGCAATTTTACATATGTCATTTTGCTCTACGTTAGATTTCCAAATTTTCAATCTCAGCTAATTTTGATCTACGTTAGTTTTCTGATTTCAGTTTTTGGAATGCTTGATTTCAGATTTTTTACATTTGTCATTTTGCTCTACGTTAGATTTCCGATTTTCAATTTTGGCTAATTTGGCTCTATGTTGGATGTCAGTTTTCAGTTTTTGGAATGCTCCATTTCAGACTTTTGCATTTGTCATTTTGCTCTATGTTAGATTTTCCAAATTTCAATTTTGGCTGATTTTGCTCTACGTTAGATTTCAGGTTTCAGTTTTTTGAATGCTTGATTTCAGATTTTACAAACCAATTTCAGATTTTTATATGTGTCATTTTGCTCCACATTAGATTTCCGATTTTCAGTTTTGGCTGATTTTGCTCTACGGTGGATTTCAGATTTCAGTTTTGGAATGCTTGATTTCAGATTCTGCTATTGTCATTTTGCTCTACGTTAGATTTACCGAAGTCCATGAGCCCGGAAGATGCGCAGAAGACGCTCGGAACGTCTTCGGAACGACTTCCGATGGAGCGTGCACATGACGCCATGGGCATACATCTTTCATGGAGATACGGGCATGCCGTGGCAACCGGTTCGCACCTTCGTGTTGGCATCTCCGGGGGAGGGTCCTCGGGCTCATGGACTTCGGTATAGGTCATGTCCACAACTTCATCCATCGGGGCCGGAGGTGAAGGTGAAAGCCTTTGCGGATTCATCCGCCTATCCCCATCACTCACAAGCTCCGGAGGACGATGATATGGTTCGCCCGATGCGATTGCATCCCGTATCTTCAACACCATTCCTTGGAGGTTGACGCCAATGGGAGGCTCAAGCAGCCACTTATGTTGTCGAAAGTGCACCGTGCCCGGATCATCGGCCAAGTCCAATGGATCGGAGAAAATGTCCTC
The DNA here is from genome assembly GCA_001247695.2 of Cymbomonas tetramitiformis. Lineage (NCBI taxonomy): Eukaryota > Viridiplantae > Chlorophyta > Pyramimonadophyceae > Pyramimonadales > Pyramimonadaceae > Cymbomonas > Cymbomonas tetramitiformis. Next base: position 69,392 of record LGRX02001096.1, on the reverse strand, counting down.
CCACGTATGCTCCTTAAAGCCCGGTTCATGCAAGTCTGAAATTTCTTGCACATAGCCAAAAAAACTCTTGAACCGAGAAAAGCACATTAGTAGGCTCGGCTAAGCCGAAAGGTGGCCGGTTGCTTTGACGCGGCACGCAAATACGAACCGCGTCCTCATGATCTTCAGCCCCGCGAAAACATTGTGATGGTGAATTCATAGAAGACACATGGAAGACGTCCGGAAGTTGCGCAGAAGATGCTCCACACATCTTCGGTTGTATGCATTCCAAACTGCATAAATGTGCATGATAGATGCATGTGGGTTATGGAGACAAGCAAGCACCTTGTTGCAGGGGAATGCTCATGAATGTAGACGGATTCCCCGAGCCATGCCGTCATCTCATGGTCCAGCTCGCGGGATGGCGACACCGTAGACAACCAATCGTGCACCGTTGCCATCTTCCCCTTCAAGACCTCCGGCTTGGATTGACGGAAGACCTCCGCCGCGGATTCGGGGGGGGGGTTTAGTGAGCATCGCTCGTTTGAAGGACGACATTTTGGTCTTTGGGGGCGCTTCCCCCTTTTGGAGATGCGCGGCACGTTTACTTGCCATTCTATCTCCTATACAAAGGACACTTGGCCAAGGTAGTGCGGAGGGCATCCTGAAGACAAACACTCAGAAGACGTTCAGAAGTCACTCAGAAGACACGTGGAAGACATTTCCCGACATCTTCCGGACGTCTTCTTGACTGTGCTTGCGGAAGGTACCCCAGATACCTTCTGTACATCTTCCGGACATCTTCGGGGAATATATGTCTTCCTGAACCCAGAAGAGGTGCGAAAGACGCGCGGAAGACGCGCGGAAGACACACAGAAGACACGCGGAAGACATTTTTTGACATCTTCCGGACGTCTTCTTGACTGTGTTTGCGGAAGATACCCCAGATATCTTCTGTGCATCTTCCGGTTGTCTTAGAGATGTCTTTGAGGAAGACATGTCTTCTGGAAATCTGCAACTTGTAGAAGTTCCACCGAACGTCTTAACACCCCTCTTAGGGGCGTCTTCCTCATTTTTTTGACGATCTTCTACGCGTCTTCTAATGTCTACCTAGCGAGAGGGGTGTTAAGACGTTCGGTGGAACTTCTACAAGTTGCAGATTTCCAGAAGACATGTCTTCCTCAAAGACATCTCTGGAGGGTAACAAGATGCACAGAAGATATCTGGGGTGTCTTCCGTATGTCTTTTTGTTTTTTTTTGAAAAAAGCTTTAAAAATCGCGAAAAAACAAAAAAAACATATAAGGTGCACAATACTGGGCATAATTGTGTGGTGTAGGTAGAAGTGCAAAAAAACAAGTGGTTTGTTCGGGAGAGGGGCAAACGTACCAAGTTACTAAGTTAAAAGGGCCGACGAATTTGGTAGAAGAAACTGCTCTTGTTTTAGAGCACCATCCCTCCTAGCAACGGTCGAACAGTCGATCACGCGCGCAGTGAGTCGCGTGAGACGTGATGACTGCACGATACCGCGGATAGCAAACCCGGAAAATCTGCCAGCGCTGCGCTGCGCTGCGCTGGTGTGGCGCTGGCGTGTGGTCGCGGTCGTGGTCAGGCGTCATCGTCAGCTAGCATTACAGTAGCATCGCATCGCATCGCATCGCATCGTCAGGCCCAGCGCAGCGCAGGGGAGTGAGCACGAGCACCGCACCGCACATCGACATGACCGTTCGAGTTTGAATTTTATTTAACGTTGAAGTGAAATTTGCATCTACCACTTTTACACCTGCATCAAACTCAATTCCACCGCAGCCTCGTTTTCCGCGGACTGCTGCTGGGTGAAGTGGTCCTTTTAAAATAGTTCGTCTAACAGAAAAACGTTGCACAACGCAATACTTCAATAGTGATTGCGGGTGCTTTTCGTGCCTTGGTTTTTTTACGCGCACTTCGGCGTGCTTAGCGTCTAATTGAGGTGTGAACGAGACATGTGTTCTCGCTCGTCCTTTGGACGAGATGATGTTGGTTCGATTTCAACTCACACCACTAGGCCTTTTTGTTTTCCTTCGGTAATCTTGTATTTCGTCTCGTACTATTTTTGCGCTTTACTAACCTTTGGTTTTGCGTTGCGCTTTGTTTTTCAGATCGGCTGAAAATGACCTAGTCCAAAAGGTATTTTCAGCCCAACCTCAACACCACAAGTAAAGGTATTTGCTCTATCATCCCCTAGTGTCACACCTAAAAAATACTGCCTTTATGCGTTGTGTTTTTCCGCTTTACTAACCTTTGGTTTTGAGTTGCGCTTTGTTTTTCAGATTGGCTGAAAATGAGCAAGTGGGAAAAGCGCATTTTCAGCCCATCGCCCACAACTAGAAGAGTAAAGGTACTTACCTTACCCTTCCTAGGAATTTGTGCTTGTATTCATTGTGTGTTTTCACTCTACTAAGTGTTGGTATTTTGGTGTGCGTTGTTTTTCAGATCGGTTAAAAACGAGCGAGTGGAAAACCCATGTTTTTGCGTGGTCCAAGACCTGTGCCATGTGTGCATGTTAGTTGAACATCGTTTCTAGGTAATTAGACTAGTTGTTTAGAACATGAATGTGAAGTAGTTCTAGACACTTAGCTAGTTAGGATAATAATATGTGTGGCCCTCCTTATGATTAGGTTCTTGATTGAAAAGTAATATTGTTAAAGCAATTTTAGTCTCCAAAGCATCTTAGCCTTCCACACAAATAAATCATCTCTTGTCGTGTATCAAACATTGAGAATATGTTTGTTAAGGATGGCGAGAAGTGTATTATGCCATACATCTTGTTTGCACTCATCCTTCTTGCAAGCTTATTTAAAAATATTAAAAACATTCCTCGCGGATGCGTATACGAATGTTGAAATTTATTAGACATGCGGAAGGCATTCAGAAGATATCTTTTGAACGTCTTCCGCATGACTTCTGTACATCTTCTGAATTCCGGAAGACGTCTTCTAGACGTCTTCTGGGTTCCAGAAGACATCTAGAAGACGTCTTCTACGCGTCTTCTAATGTCTACCATCTTCTGAGTTTCAGAAGACATCCAGAAGATCTTCCGGGAAGATGTACAGAAGACGCCTAAAAGATATCAAGAAGACGTCTTCCGGGATCCAGAAGATATACAGAAGACGTCTAGAAGATAACTTCTGGACGTCTTCCCGGAAGATCTTCTGACCGTCTTCTGGAAACCAGAAGATGGTAGACATTAGAAGTCGCGCCGAAGACGTCTTCTGGGCGTCTTCTGGATGTCTTCTGGACCCAGAAGACGTTCCAGAAGACATTCAGAAGACATTCAGAAGACGCGTCTTCTGGTTTTCCCAGAATGTAGGGAGGAGAGCTAGAGAGGTACACCAAAAGTACGGTAAACATGGAAAACATAAGCGACTGGCCGGCGCAAATAAAGGCGCTACATGAGGCTGGAAATAGCCTGAAGGACATACTGCAACTACTGTCCATGTACCCACTAGCCAACCAAACAAAACACTTCGAACAGGCGGACGTGGAATGGACGGAACAGGAGAAGGAAACACTGGGCATAGAAACTAACCAGGAGAAGGAGGAAGATGATGTAATGACCGCAAGAAACCCACGGGGAAGAATAAAGAGGAAGACAGAGCAAAAAGACAGAGGCCAGTGGTCAACACAAGAGGACCAAATGGACACGCTAGAACAAGAGGGAACATACACGCCCGCCAGGATACTGGCAAGTAGACAGTACCTACAAAACTACACCGATGTGACCTCGAAAGTGACACAGTACGAAATACGGTGGACCAACAGCGAAGGAAGGGAACAAACGACGTGGAGCACAGAAGAAACAGTAAGAACACACCTGCTCAAACACAACCTCTCCTCGGACCACGGATGGCAGAACCTTGTGGAGGAATGGGAAAATGACAAAAGAGACAAAAAGACCAAACGTGAACCCGTTGAAGAAATACTGGCAGGGCAACCAAACGGTGAACAGAGATACTGGAAACATGTAACACACCTGGAAATATGCACAAGGGAAACGAACCCGGACCAAGACATTAGGCACATTCCAGGAACAAAAGACAGGCAACTACGCGCGGAAGGTGACACCACCTACTGCTACGAGCCGGATGGGGGCCTTATAGGCACACTAAGCACAGTAAAAGTTAGAGAATTATACGACAGATATGCCGAGGCGGTGGGGGACAGCACGGCACAACGACCAACAGGAAAACAACTGGCCAAAAGACTGAAACTAAGTGTAGAACACAAAATACAGGTCAACACCTTCGAGGAGGAAATTGCACAATTGCTGATAAGATACTCTAGTAAAGCAGAGATGAGACACAGAAAACGGAACCTCCAAAACCACTGGACCTTCCCCCCGGAAATGATGGAGGCGGTGCACACAGCCATGGGAGTCCAAACAGAGGTGTTCGCCTCGCCACTCAATGTACACAAAAACACTAAAATATACTACTCACAATACCCACGAGACTCGGTATTTGGGGCTGTTGGCTCGGCATGGGAAGAGCAATGGGAAAAACTGGGGTCGTACCAATTCAACCCGGAGTATACAGCAGGGGACCTCTACAAGGCACTGAAAAAGGCAATTAACTCCACAAAAACAGCGGAACCCGTCCTAGGGGTAGGGATATACCCCACATATGCCAAAAGCCCGTATAGAAAACTACTAAACAAGCACATGGGATACAGGGTACATGAGCTGCTTGAGATAAAGGAAGGGCAGTTCACCTTCCTGCCACCTGACCACTGGATGCAAGGAAACCTACAAAAACCCAAACAATGCAACTGGAACATGAGAATACTGATAGTAGCGAATGCGGCAGGATGGAGAAAATACTGCCCGGACGCACTTAAAACTCACGACATATTCAGCAAGGCCCTTCTCAAATGCCCGCAAAGCAAAGTTAGGACGATAGGCAGAGCATGCTACATGCACAGGCCTCTTACCCTTAGAGATGCAGACAGGCAACCTAGGTCAATTACAGAATGGGAGAAGGACTGCGTCATAGACCCAGCGCCATGGACAAACCATGAACTACCGGTTGTACAAGCAATGCCAAGCGGCCACCTGGAAAACTACACAGAGGAAATAATTGACCGCTGGATGGAAGACAGGAAAAAAGAAGGGGAGCACAGAGGAGGGGACAGGGGACCGAGGCCAACAACTATGGACGTACTAAGAGCCAACACTACGTGGAGCAGAGAGGAAATAAACAGGGACGCACTAAGAAGATGGGCACTACAGTTTACGTGCCCAGACACAACAGAAGAAGACATAAACGGGGACCAATGGCTGCAATGGGAAAGGGGTGAAATAGAGAAAGCCGAACCACCACCAGAAAGCCGGTGGGACAACCACAAAAAAGGATACCCAGAGCCTCATAGGAGGCATAACAAAAATGATATGGTCTACACAGATGGCAGCCAAAGAAAAGTCAAAAAGGAAAACGGGGAAGTAGAGGAAGTAACGGCAGCAGGAGTCTGGGACCCAAGAGGGGGACGGGAGACGAGCCATATGCAAAGGTGGACGGGACGCTGCCAAACTGTTAATAGGGCGGAGCTCACTGCCATATATATGGCACTAACACTAGACTCAAACTCGGGAAAAGAAAAGGTCAGCATATGTACGGACAGTCTAACCTCACTCTACCAAATACAAAACATGAAGAGAAGGCCCCACACCCTGGAAAGGCATGTACACAGGGACATACTGTGGAAAATAATGAAGCAAATACAAATGTTAAACAGGGAGGGAACGAAGGTGGCCCTATACAAGGTTAAAGCACATGTCGGAATACATGGGAACGAAATGGCGGACGAGGTGGCGAAAAAGGCCTGTGAAGAAGGGGAATACGGCCTTAACCACGACAACACGGATACAATAATGCTACTGGCAATAAGTGAGGACACAGGTAGACAACTGGAAGGGCACCAAGCAATACTCAATCATGTAACAAAAAAGGTAAGGGAAGCGAAAATGACGGGAGAAACAAACATATATAATACAAAGACTAAAAAGAAAACTAGAAACCGGGCCCGAAGAATGGGAGAGTGTGGAGGGTGTTGTACGCATTGAGAGGGTGGAGGCAGAGTATGCTCAGAAAAGTCGGGAGCTTACAGAAATAGAAATAGTAGAAGCCTGGGCGGACTCCTGGCCAGATGAACCAGAATGGCAACAGGAGGAGGAAGAGGAACTAGAACTCCAGAGGATTGAACGACAAGAGGAGGAGGCACTAAGACAGGAGCAGCAAGTACAAACAGCTCGACAAGCCAAACAAAAGAGGGGTTACAGGCAAGAGAGCACACAAGAAGCAGAATTGAGTAAGGAAGAGGCAGGGGAGACAAGAACAATACGGAAGGAGGAGGCATCAGGACAAGGAAGAAGACAAAAACGAAGAAAAACCCGAAACCAGACAGAACCCAACCAACTAGCCCTAAGGGAAGTTGAAGGGCAAAGAGAAGTTCAAGGAAAAGTCGCAAGAGGGCCAACGCAGGCACCAAAGCTACCGGAGGCACAGAACAAGGACGTGACAACACAAGAGGACACTGAAGCCGAGCTCAGCGAAATGGTCCAACAACAGGATGAAGCACAGGAAGAATGGAGAGCACTCCAAGAAATGGCACAGCAACAGGAAGCAACGCAACAGGAAGCACACCAAGCGAGGGAATGGAGGAGGACCTCGATAAGAAAAATACTGATAGCAACAAGAGAAAAACCAGAAAAGTACATGCAGCACCTGAAAGGCGATAAAGCCATGCATAAGCTCTCTAATGAATACTGGAAGAAAGGAACAGAATACCTAAACGAGCATGATGTGACAGTCCTGCTAAGATGCCGGGCAAACAAGCTACCGGCGGGACCGTACAAGAAGCAGCAAGGAGGGGGAAGGGCGCAAAAATGCAAATGCTGCGGGATGCCCAGACAAGTGAACGCGGGAGGCTTCATACGCACAGCCCATGTGCTAGGAGGATGCACGGAAAGGGAAATAAAGAACATGATAATAAGCAGGTCGGATGAGACCACCAAAATGATAGCAAAAGCAATTAGCAAAGGAAGGAAAGGAGGATGTGTAATAAGAACACATGCGGGAAAAAAAGGGAAGGGAATGAACAATGGGAGACCAATAGAAGACTTCCTGCTCACAAGGGAGCAATGCAGACTGGACGGACGAAACACACCGGCACCAGAGCACGGAAAGGACACCATACCGCACTATGTAGACATAGTAATGCTTGAGGGAACGGAGAAGGGGAACGAGCAGCCTGGGTACACACACCAAAAGGCAATGGCGGAAGCGGGTCACATACACCTGATAGAGGTAACGTACACAGACGAAATGAGCTGGGAGGAAGCACTAAAGACAAAGTACACAAAATACACACCGCTGGTGAAGCTACTGGAACTATATGGGTACAAAGTGACGCTACATGTGATGGTATTCGGCAACACGGGAACGATATATGAGCACACGGAGAAAATACTGACCAAGCATTTAGGATTTGACAAACAGGAAGCACTACACCTACTCAGGAAAGTACATGACCTAGCTACTGGATATGCAGTAAGCCTTAACAGACTATATAGGAAAAAAGTAGACAAAGAACCAGACTAGGAAAAAAGAAGTAAGAGTCAAGGGGACTCACAAAGCCCCACACCCTGTCCAAGGGTGTCTCTTTTTCTTTTCTTTTGTAGTGAGCCTTGTACAAATCATACCCTTGCACAGATACGCACATGCGAGATATCATATCTGTGGATAAATAAAAACTGCTAAATGCTACCTTTGCCAAAGCCGTGGTTTGTCATCGGATTCTTGGTCAGTCATCCGAAGCTACCGGAGATATCGACTGAGGTAGACGGAGTTGTGTCCTAAGTTGTGCTTGACAAACATAACTAAATAAATTTCACATTAGTACGTGGCGAATCCATTCTCACTCATCGCGATAGATGTTCGTCAAAGCGTGCGTACTGGACCATATTAGAGTGAGCAGACCGGGTAAGGATTATAAGTCCAATCCCGTTAAGCAGGGCCACTCTCTTTGCAATAAAACAAGCCCCCGGTGAAATAACTCCGGAAACAAACACGGGCTCCCCGTTGCCGCCTATGATCCTCCAAAGTAGCTTAAGGAGGGGAGGAAGGGTTGGGTGCATTATATCAGGCCGAGAATCGTTCGATTATAAATCGTTAAATCGTGGGATCATCGTTCGCAAAGCGACGACGGCTAGCGCAAATAATCCGTAACGTACACTTCGGATGCTTTGAATCGTCACTCTGACGCACGATACGTGTGGATCAATCAGTAATCCAGCGTCAATCTGTATCACGAAACGCAATTCATTGAACCTTGAAACGTCACTCTGAAATACGATACGAACTTCAAAGGGGCTACATCCTAAGAACTGTAAGGTGAGGGACTAAAGTGGACTCAGTTCCCCCCAATAACCTAAAAACACCATGAGGGACGCCTCAAATCGGTGTAAGAAGACTGGTACCAGCAAGAAGCGACAACAACAAAGACATCATAGACATATACTAAGGTATGCCCGTTGTGAGGTCACAACTCTTTTAAGAGGGGAGATCTGTCAGGGTCATGACCGATGACATATGTGCCATACATGTCATACGTGCCATACCTGTCAGACATGTCATACCATACAGGATCATGACCGATGACATATGTGTAATACATGTCATACGTGTCATACCTGTCAGACATATCATACCATGTCATGTCATGTCATGTCGAGTCGTGTCATATATTATTATGACAGTCGTCAGTACGGTCGACTATGACTGTACATGTCGCCAGATGATAAGTCACATCATCTGTCATTATTCAAGGAAAGACTTGAATGACCCTGTCATCGAGAGTTCGCACGTCGAACTCGAAGATGGCAAAGCAAGATACATCTTGAAGTACAAACAAGAACCATCTTGGCTTTTAGCATGTGCGGAACACGCATGCGCAGTATGAACGAACTATTCGCTACCACAATACTGGTCGTTCAACCAACGTCTCGGGTTCACAACCCAATGGCGGTACCATCTATGCGATGGGAGACGTATGGTATAGATGAGCGAAGCGTTGGGCTTCAGCAGTATCTTCTCACTGAAGTTCTGCAACTCATCCCGCTATATTCTGACGCTTGTGTTTGCCGTTCCACAGCACAACGCATATACTTGTATTTTTGTATGATATATTGAGGGCTTCTTTATCTAGCCCTAACACAAAATGAGAAATGAAGCGTGTGCTTGACGTCGGAAGTAAATGTGCGAGAGGAGCTTGTGCGTCCCCAAGGATCTGGAAGCAAAACAGAAGAAACCGCCCACAAGTGGTGGCCGATAACCTCAGGCAAATAAGATATATATATTATATATATCGCGGTCGAACTGGTACACAGAAACGCAGAGGCGGACGATTCACTGTTTGCTAAGATGATTATTAAAACACGATAGTGAGAGTTTTAAGCAACGTGCAACGGTGAGACGGAACGGTGACACGACTGGTGACACTTCAGCAGGTCGAGTGCCTATTCTACTAATCTGACGGTGGGTTAACCCGCCGTAAGAGGATTTTTCGGCGGCCTCTTGTGGTGGCGTTATGAGGTCTACAGTGCCAAACCTATCGATTTCAGACAGTTGATGCGTTGAATGAAAGCTGAGGAACATACTATGGATGGATGCGATGTGCCCCATGTGTGTAATGCGCTCGCGAAATGGGGGGGTGTAGCGGGTTCCGATCATATATGCTTACGGTGGGTTACCACATAATTTTGTATATTGGTAGATATGTGGCCTTCCTCGATGGCCCTTTGGAAATTTGGAGACCTATGTTGTCAAGTTCTCGAGCTGCTCTTTCTGCAGTGTCTTGTCAAAATTTTCATTCGAGGCCATCTTGACCCTGAAAATGTCACACGAAGTGAGGGTGGTATGACGGTTTATTACGCTATATGGCACGATTTATATGCGATAATTGGTTTGCCGGTTTGGCTTTGTGTTTTCAGGTTAACAAACCCGGATACATCCGATATATATTTTCGCGGATCCCTCTTGGGAGTGTCTAAAGTCATCCTGCCACCATGAACATGACCAGGGGGTCGATTTAGGGGCTGAAATAATCGTTATACTTAGGGTTGGGTAACCCACCGTAAGGGGTCCTTACGGTGTGTAAACCCACCTTTCGTAGAATAGGCACGAGGGGTGAATGACAATAGGGCCCATCTCTTCTCTCTTCCCCCTACAATGGGGGAGATCGGGCTCCGTGACGAAGAGGTGAGGTGCCAGCATCTCAAGGAAAATCCCGCAGACACCTAAACCCTAGAAATACAAATTGTTACAGGCCCAATGGGACCGTCTGTGGTCCAACTAGCAACAGCATGTGTGCTGTGAGGGGGCGTTGGCCCGAATCAATCTGTAAGCAGTCATGGCAAGGAAAATGTTCTAAGCATCGGTGTGTGTTCCACTAGTGAGTGACACATCTAGGGTTCCGGCTACCGTGCATGGCCTCCTTAGATCGGCGGGACCCACACAGGCGAGTCCCGAAAAACCGGCCAATCCACGGCGTCCTCATCGTCGAGCTGGTGGAGACTGAAGGATGCCGGCGGTGGGCCACCACCGTCCAGAAATGGAGACACGGGTGGAGGATCGCGGTCATGGGAAGAAGGGAGCACCGTGTTGAGGCGGACGCTCAATTGTGCGACGTCCTGCGGCTCGCCGTGCTGCGGCGGTGGTTCCAGCTCCTGCAGGGAATGTGCCCGCGGGGCAGGGGAACAGTCGGCGGCCAATTGGACAAGGGCGGCCGCGGAGCAGCGGGTGGAGCGGGGGCGAGGGTAGGTGCACGCCCTGGTGCGAACGCGGCGGTGCAGGAGTAGACGCACACGCCGTCAGTGTCCATGTGCCCTGTGGTGACGGCCCAAAGGCGCCAGCAAGTCACACAGGGCATGCCTGTGCCGTCCCACACCAGATAACGGCCGCCCCCCTCCTGCTTCTTCCACTCGCCCACCGGCGGTGCATGTCGCCGCTTGCCGAGGGCGTGGATGGAGCCGACGGTGGTCTTGCGCTCTTCTTGCCACCACCACCTCGCCCGCCATCACCATGTGCTGGAGGAGGAGGCGCGGCAAGACGGGCGAGGGGGGACTCGTCACGCAAGGTCTTGCCGAGCCGAAGGACGAGGGCGGCGTAGGTGGGCCGCTGACCGGCGTTGAGGTCGCGGACCACAACCAGATACAGGGGGTGATGTATGAGGAATGTACCGCGGAGGGCCGGAGGATGCTGTGTAGGTCCTCGACGCGGTCATGGTCCCCGTAATCCGGATGCAGCTTGCGGTGCTTGTCCGCCAGTGTGGCAAAGACAGCAAGCTGCGGTGCGGGCTCGACGGTCTCGTCGATGACAAGTGCTCGACGTCAAACCCAGAAGCGGTGCGTGTCCGGGTCGCCGATGCCATCCACGTGGAAGCGTAGACGCTGCAGTGCGCAGCGCCCATCGTGCGGGTGCACATGGGTGGACTCCTCGTAGAACGCCAGAGCGGTGCCGCGAAGGACCGTGGGGAGCACGCCGTAAATGAGCTCGTTGAGGGTGAGGTGGTACTCCTCGTATTCGAAGTCGAGGTCGAGTAGCTTCAGGATCTCGTCACGGGAAATAGCGGGCCAAAGACATGTGCCATATTTGCCAGTAGGACGGCAAAGTCGCTCTCGGCTTCAGGTCCATCAAGGGTGAGGCCGACGGTCGACTTGAATCCATGGGCGCGGAGGAGCTTGGCCAACTCCTCGCCGTAGGCGAAGGCCTAGTCCAGCTTCTCCGCAAACTCAGTACGCTGCGATGCTCGAACAGGGGTAGACACCCAGACGGAGTTGTCGTTGTGGAACTCCGCGGATGTGGCCGAACGCGATACAGGAGTAGGGCGTGGGCGCAATGATGACATGCGTACAATCGGGTATGGCGGCTGCTCCCCTTGGGGAGTCGGAGGCGGGAAAAAAGGTTTTCGAGGAACAGATTGGTGGGAAAATGGGGAATAGAAATTAGGTCCATTTCTGGGGAATAGATTATATGTCACACGCACATGCGTCTAGTCTCACCGTTTGTATTATTTTCCCCCCACCCCACCTGTTCACTTGGTTATTGCAAACATGCAGAAGCCTCCGAAAAATTACAACAGGGTGTGTCTTTCTTGCGACAACGGCGGGTGTCGTTGTACTATTGAACACACTGATGGTATGCCTTTTATTGTCCTCTATTCAAGAAAGAGGACACGGTAAAAGATTCTCCATCAAAAATGAACTTAGGTGCGTTGCCCTTGCTTTCCACTCCCTTGTACAGTTGTGTGTGAAACTCTTGCGCTGTTTTCGATATCAAATCTTTCGCTTCTTCAGAGTCGAAAAAAAACGTACCACGCTTCCACATCTCCTAAGCTACGGTCAAAACCGGGGTATTTATCACATTTATCACACGGGGCATTAACACAACATAATAATAAATCATTTACGTCGATGAGTAAGGCAAGGCCTTCGGAACGATCTGCTAGAGTTTGTTCCCATCATGCATAACTGCCTGCTACAGCAGGAGGCATTCCACAAAGCATGGAAGCAAGAGCGGCTCGGCACTAAGGAGACGTGTCGGCCACCATGTCGGAAAAAACATCAGCAGGTCACGGAGCTGATGCTTGGTGGGGATGGAACACAATTTGGGCAGTGGGGGTGGAAAGTGAGGACCCAGGGGTGCTCCGGCCCCTGGGCCTTTTGCCCCCGTGGGGCTGAGACCCCCATGGGGCCTCAGCCCCATTGGGGCATGGGGGAGTAAGGTCTATTTAACGTAATTGCTTAACATGTTACCCGCTGTTTTCGCAACTCCGGTGCCCTTTTTGTGTTTCACATAGAGTTTCATGATGCTTGGGGTTTCTTTTGTGGTTTCATTCTCTGGCATGGTTCCCGTCTCATGAAGCATGCTTCTTTCCCTAGAGTGCCGTCTGCACATTCTAGATAACTTCTTCAGCAGAGGCTTAAGCCCGCGATGGGGTACCTCTATACCCTTTAGCACTTTTCCGAAACCTTCTGGTAAATATCTCATGAGAGTAAGTTCCCTTGCTTGTCCATTTTGTCGCATTCAAAAAGGGGGTTCCCGCCGTACTTCGGAGCACTCCATCCAGGTATGCACCTGGGTATTGTTCCTGCTGACCCGGAACAACCCCACTCTCAGCCCACGGGCACAGTTGAGAAGGTAGCGGACACTCTCTCTCCTCAAGTGCTTGCTTTATCATGTCGGGATGTATTCCTGTTTCTTTGAGCATCTTAGTGTTTAACCTCTTGTGCGGCACCACATTCATGAACCACTTTAACAATTTATATTTCAGCTGCTCATTATCAAGCCTCTTACTCACAGGACAACCCATACTTGCACTACTGTATCGATGGACAATATGACAACATCCGAGTACGTATCGTTATAGCATCCCTCGCTCCCGGCAGTGTATAGGGCCCCTTTCCAGACCAGTACTGTAATCATGAGGGATAAAGGGAATGGTCCCTCTTGGATATTTGAACATCAGTTTAACCCCTAAACGGCGGATGGAATCACGTACTTTTTCTTGGGAAATGATAGGGTTTTGGGTTTGGGTATGTGTTGAACGATATACAAATCGTATTAGGACATTCTTGAGCATTTTGGAAACTAGACTTGCAACACTTTTGAATGGTATATCGTTTGATGGGATGCGTAGCTTATTTCTTGAGATATCCCAAGTGTAAGATCGACAATATGCTAATTTACAGTTGCTCAAAACATAACTATTTTATAAATGCATTGTTCATATCGACATATGGTGCCCCACAGGTACATGATCATGCAAAATATTACACTTATATCGTTGGTAAAGAGTCTACAATTGCACGGGTCCTGATATTGAAGTATATGGGATCCATTGATGTGCTCATCTCACACACGACAGACGCGATATTTCGGTGTAAATAGGCTTATCAATAGGGTTTGGGTATCGTTTGTTATCAACAGTAATTAAAAGATATGCAAGTGAAACGTTGTATATTGACTCCACTACTATTAGAGGGTGTGCTTGCAAACTTACAAGGCATATCCCATAGCATAGGTGTGAGGATGCCAAACATTTGTTGATACACCAGTAAAGTTTACCTCTGAACAAAAGATTCATCATCGGAGCGAACCAAGTTGACACCTCCGGGCCAGCTGTACTGAAAATAATAAAGCGCTATGCTATTCACAAAAGAACTATGCTTCGTAAAGCTTTCACTGTCACAGAAAAGACGGGGCATCGATGGATAATAAGTACAATGGATGTCCAACGCGAAAGTGTACTGCGCATTGCGCGACAGGCATGTCTGTCAGGGAATGCGTCAACCACGGCACCCAGGCCGGACGAGCTGCTCTCAGCACACCTCATACATCTCGGTGCCACTTTTTCCAGCACTCTGCATCACAGATGGGCACACCACACTCCATGCACCCACGATGCATTGGGTGACTTGTCTTCCGTTTTTTAGGGTTGTCCCTACAACACTGGGCGCAACGGCTCTTTGGCAGCTTGGTCGTCGGTGCGTGGTTTTGTGCTAACACCTGTCCACCACGCCGGCTCCGTTTGTTTGCCTTCCGCTCAACCCTTCGTATGGTCCCAGTGCGTTCCTTGATCCCTTTGGACAAAGCGCGCAAATCATCTTGTATGCTACGGCGCCTGTATGCATCCGGATATAATAACTTGGAAACCTGGTGGCACACTGTAATAACTGTTTCAAAACACCAGAAATAGTTCACCAAATACGGACGGCGAAAACGGTATTCAATCCGGACCAAAGACTCCAGCATGTCAGCAAAGTCAACCCAGATCATACCAGCATCGTAATCTAATTTGAGTTGTGGCAAAAAGATATCCTGGTAGGTGCGTGTGTCAGAATCCCATCTTTCCTTAGTCCGCCCTGGGTTATTGTGCGGTGACCCGTGAAGAGTTGAAAGGAAACGGACTATTTTGTTATCCCCATATTCCATGTAAAGGAAAGTAGTGTCGTCGTGTTTCGCTGTGGCCCATCGATACTCGCCTGCACAAAAGAAAACCCGTCCATCACAAACACACACACTGACGTCACGCACAACCAACATCACAGGCAGGCAGTGAGGCACACACGCACCTCTTTCATAACTTGCTTCCCACGTCAGCTTTGGTAGGTTGTCGTTCGCCCGGTGCGTGCCAGTGGCCATCGCACTAAACGCGGTGCCCAACAAATGAAAAAGAAATATGGAAGAAAATAAGTTATCCATGAAAACTTGCTGTCCCTTGCTTTCCCCAAAAGCACGCCGGAAAAGCCGCACGATCCTGCTGACTGTCTTACCGTACGCACGTTCTGCTGCTGTGTTATATTTTTTCTCGTTGTATTCATTTGAACGTTGCCCGGTATAGAACTCCCACGCAAAGGGAATGCCAAACGAAGCAAACGTGTAACACATACTCATACGTTTGTTAGGCTTCATAGGATTGTAGGGAACGGTTATCCCCTCACCTCCTTTACCAGTCCAGGGTTTACCACCCTCGTCATAAGAACCCACTTTGGGTGGAACCAAAATCGAATGAATGCCATCATAAAGATAGTCCTGAATGAGTCCGAATTTCAGATATGGGTCGTATTCGGCCGTTCCCGCCTGCTGCGCTTTCAGACCATCCACGTCGTAAGGACACATGAAACGGAACGTTTGTGCCCACGAGTCTCGCGTGTACTCGTCAGCGACAATAGAGCGCAACTGCTCGTCTAGTGAAAAGTGGTCCATGGCGCTCGAGCGTTGGTTCATAACCATCAAAAGTAAGGATTGATGAAACAGTAACAGGCCGTCGGGGCTAACCCATTTAGGGTTCCAGGGTCGTTGCTTCCCTTTGCCTTCATATGAAGGATGGCGGTCATCTTCGTCCTTCTCAGCGTTTATGTCCTCTCCAGCTTTATTCTCGACTGAGTATTTTACACTGCGAGCACTCAGTTTTTGCCAAAAAGCCTTTGGCAGAAGCCTATCAAAGACATACAACATACTATCTTCTACGTTCTTCGATTTGTCACGAGCGAACTGCTTGGCGAGACCGGGTTTTGAAGAGTCAGGGGGATCGTGAAAGTGTTCTCAAGACTTGGAGTGACTGGAGGGAATATCTGGGGGTGGGGCGCGCTTGTTCTCCCTAAAGCTCTCAGAGATGGTGGTCGTGACGCTAACCTTGTGAGCCTCATGCTCTAGTCTAACTATTTTATCAGCGGGGGACTCTGCTCTCTGTGTTAGTGGACTTTCTACGAGTAGTAGGAACCGGCTTCACTGAAGCGGAGGTACCAGCTTCACTCTCAGACTGGTCAGACTCGTCGGAGTCGGACTCATCACTAAGGTTTTCCGACTCCGCAGGCGCTGCTTCTGGGGTGCCAACTGGGAGTAACCACCGTTCGACTGTCTTGACTGGAAACCAACACCTCTGCCCGTCATCATATCGCACAGTTACGCATTCAACGGGGGGGTCGCCTCTTCTAGGCTTATCACGCTTGGCCACGGTGCCATAATACACCTTATGCTTTACCGCAAGCCCAAACACTTCACCGGGGGTCTTGATACGGCGCTTGATTATGCCGTGTGCACTCACAGGTGAAACTGGTGGCGCCATAACTGTCGAATAGAACCCTAAAATACCAACTTTTTCAGACCCACTGCATTTGTTTTTCACGCCGAAATGAACTGGATTTTGGGCATCTTAGGCCGTATAAAGTCGTATAGTTTGAGAAGACTATATGGAGAGAGGGTCCACAAAGTGGCGTCTCATTTGATGAAGTATATCGCACGGTGTGCATTGTGCTAGCCACCATATTTGGTGTGTAGTCCGTGCGATCTGTTCCGATATCGGAACAGTTCGCCGTTTAGGGGTTAAAGCCTTTGTTAGTCCACTTTTTAAGGTTCTTTGGGGACAGTGGCAGGATCCAAATCCCCTCAAAGCCTTCCGAGTCCATGGCCGCTTCTAGTCCTCGGGACAGGGTCGCCATGACCGCGGATGCTTCCCTCCTCACATCTCCATCGAAGGGTGGGTTCCCATATACCTTATAGCCCTTGCCAGTGATCGTGTTTATATACACATCCCTTGCTAATCCATCCCAAGTTCCCAACAGATTTTCCCTTTGTGGCAGAAGGGTCTTAATGCGTTTTTTATTGCTTCCGTGGGAATGCATCGTCTTCTGCTGATTCTCGGATGTGAGTTTACCGGATTACAAAAAAGCTCACATCCGTCCTTTTTCTAATCCTCTCTCATATATTATTATATCCAAAAGGTCTGGTCTTATCGCATAGCAATTCGTCGGGTCACCTGACTCATTGTCGCACGCTATAAGTGCTGAATGAATATCATTAGCCCGTTGTGTATATCTGCTAAGTGATGTCTGAGGAGTGTCTGATGTTAGCTTGTGCCACCCCATCAACTTCCAAAACTCTTTCCTTTTAATATACTGCAAATCATGAAAGGTTTGGCTCCCGCTATCATTTGTGCTGGCAGGCGAGGCAGAAACTGCTACAGTTCCCTTCCTTGTATTCGAAAGTCTATACATGCTGGCTTCTGGCAGGGCAGCAAGTGGACGTGACACTGTTAGATCCCTATCTATTTCTGTCAACGGGAAGATTTCAACAGCAGTAAATGAGGCTGCGCCTGTGTTTCTGCCAGCTATGATCATTTTCGGGTCTCCTTCAATGTTTTATTTTATTGTTTCTTTCATTTCCTCATACCGTCTCTCTCTTAACTGATGTAACGCATCACTGTTCCCTGGGCAGACAAGTTGCATGTGCTTGTAGGTGCACAATCATGTCCCCGGTATCACATTTGGGGCACATTAAACTACCTCCTTGTCCCATCCTATGTAACCTATGAGGAGCAGTTTGAAGGCCTGTCAACTCCCTACATCTGTAGGCTGTGTAGTATTTAGTTGCAATCTTTGATTCATCCTTTGCTGGTTTAACATGATTCTCCTCCAATAACCTGAAGGCCTTCCCTTGTCCATTCATGTCCTTCCATTTCTTGTGGTGGATTAACTTTTGGAGTTGTCTGATGTGGCTCCTGATGCCCCCCGTAATGGATTGTTCATGGAAACAGATAGTATACAAGTATACTCCAAGTCTCCTGATTCATCAAATCGTTTGTCTCCCACAGAATCTAAAGGCCGCCCTTTTGGCTGTTATATCTACCTTATCATGAAGTCTGACATTGTTGTGACCTCTAGTCTATTTAATAAAAAGCTTTTCTTGTCCCGATGTGGTATAATATCCTAGCTCTTCCAAGATCATTCTGCTAGCTACCAGATCCCTTCTGTTTGGTTCTTGCATTAGATCTCTGAGGTTCAAAGATCCGGGGTCTCGGTTGACAGCATTAATGGTTGCCATGGAGTCGATTACATGGGTCAGACGGGTTATGGTGTTCAAGATTTCGATCTTCCGGTCCTGAAGTAACTTTCTAAGTCCTAGAATTTCTGCCGTGGTGGAGCTGGGTTTTTGAATGTGTTCTGTGATGCCTGCTGTAGTGGAGGTAATTGGAGCCTCTCTGGGTATATTATGTTTGCCTAAGGTTGGGATTGTGTCTCCTTCCTCAAATTTGATATATGCTGCTCCGCAGCTTGAGGAGGATGTGCTCTTGTATAGTGAGCCATCACTTGCAAAATCAAAAGGAACTCTTGTTTCACCCCTTTCTCCCGTGCCCTGTTCCTCATCTTCTGAGGCGCTAGGGCAGCTGAAGTCACTATTCTCTGCTGCACATGAGTTATTACACCTCACTTTAAACAGGTCTTTGGGCCTTTGTGCCACATATGCCAGGTACTTTTTATCCTCTGTAGTTTCCTCTTCCTTAACCATGCTATGTTATTGGTTTCCATGTTAAGAATACTATGATCCACTGGTAATAGAATTGTTCCGTCCTGCAGAAGCTGGTAATCATTGATTTTGAAACTTTCCCTCGTCCTGGCATTTAGATAGCACCTCCCTTCCCCGTCAGTGCTATAACATTCCAGTTGAAGGGTGCCTAACTCATTGTTACTGCTTCTGATTTTAACTAGTTCAATTTCTTCCTGACACAACCCAGTCCCCTTCCAGCACAGCATGTCTTCCTCCGGGGCCTGTGGCGTATCTCTGTACTTGTGTTTAACCCTCCTTAGCTCAGTTTCATTATTATCACAAAGGATTTCTGCTTGAAGGGCTAAGAACCATGCAGGTGGAGTTGCTCCTTGGAAACTGTGCTTAATTCTAAGTTCTTCTCATTTTGACATAAGCCCTCCGCATGGTTGAAGGAAAGAGCCCATGTACTTGAAGTTCCGGGTCGCCACAAGCATACTTATCTTGTCATACACCGGTTTAGGAAGTGAAGAGAAGAAGAAGGTTTCCATTTCCTCATAGTCTTGTGATGTGCCATGTTTGGTGTCAATGGAATACCCGTATTTTCATAATAAATAGCTCACCCGCTTGAACCAGTTATTAAATTTATCTGCAGCCGTCTTAAAAGGTAGGTGGTGAGAGAAAGGTGAGCCCTGAATATTGAGTTCCCTCATCTCTCTTTCCATGATGTAACTTGCCATTTTGCTCCACGTGCTGCTATTTTCCTTGTAGAGGTGTGCATTTATCCACCCCCCTGCCCTTCCATACACCTCTTCCACTCCCCGCTCCACCATCAGCCCCTGCATTACCGCCCACTTCGACTGCAGTCCCCACAAATCCCGCGCCTGCGCTCCCGCCCGCGCATGCCCCGGGACCACCACCTCCAGCCCGTTTCCCCCACTCCGCCGCCGCAAACCCCGTTCACTCGCCACTGCCGCGAACCCCGTTCACCCTGCCGCCGCTGCGAACCCCGTACTCTCTCTCCCAGCGCCACCCCCTTTGTACCAGGCATCGTCCGACTGCCGCAGGGCACTAATCTGCGAGCATCCTCAGACGAGGTCCGCCTGGAGCACAAGACCAAGGAGATGGTGCTAAAGCTGGTCAAGAGCGTGACCAGGTTCCCCCGCTCCGCGTCCGACACTAAATCGGCCGACAAGGAGGCCTCCTGACGCAGTTGGAGCACTACTCCAACATGGTGCGGAAGATATTCCAAGAGGCCATCGTGATCGAGGCACTGACCACTCCCAGCTGTACGCCGTCTGTATCAGCGTACCAGGCGAGTGTGTCAAGCCTTCTTTGGAGCTTCAAGGAGCACACTCTTCAAGACCAGCAGAAGAAATTCTTGGAGCGCGCGGCGGGGACCTTCGGGTCCGATCAGGCTTGGCACCGGCGCTACGGGGAGCTGGACGTGTTCTTCAGCGATCTGGCGGTGTGCTCCCTAACGCAGGCCTACCTGGAGAACGCACACGGTTAGGCCATTGCCCTGAAGCAGGCGACGAGCGAGACCGCGGCGGAGTATTTCTCGCGATTGGAGACCCGCATGGCCTCCGTCAACTTCCTGGCCGGCAGAGTCCCCAATTGCGTGGAGATGTCCAACCTGTCGATGCTCTCCACGTACCGCCGAGGGTTGAAATATGCACCCAAGGTGATGCGGCGCCTGAGAGCCATCCACTTGGATGTCTCCAAACCAGAAGAGTGGGAGAGGAAGGCCGTCGCTGACGATATCCCAGGCACCCACAACGCCTTGTTGAAGATTCGGGAAGTCGCTGAGGAGGTGGAGAGTGACATTGACACGGAGGCGGCTCAAAGGCGCTCTCAAGACCGCCCTCCCCGTACTGTTTCCTTCGCCAACCCATCACCTCGCACCCCCTTCTTCAGGCGCACCCCCTCTTCGAACCGCCCAGCTCTTGCCATGCTGGAGAATGGGCCTGCCACCACCGTTGCCGCGGCAGTGACCCCATTGCCACCACCACCTGGCCTCTCCCGCCCCGACGCTCCGAAAGTCCGCCGGTGCTTCGCCTGCGGCTCCGCGGAGCACATCGTCCGTAACTGCACGGACGAGGCTAAGCTCAAGGAGTGGAGGGCCAATGCACCCGCTCGATTGGCAAATTCCCCTGGGTTTGTAGCCGCCGTCGTCTGGGCCATCGAGCAGCAGGAGGACATCTCCTCGGTGGATGGCGTCCCAGAGGAGTTCTCCGAGGAGGTCTTGGCGCTTGCTACCTGTGAGGACGAGCAGAGCTACCAGACCCTGGCGGCCCTCGCGGGTATCGAGCTGGTGGAGGGTGACGACCTCCCCCCGGTGGAGAGCGATGAATGACTGGCCGGCGACCAGCCCCTGACCCTGCCCTTCGAGGAAGTGAGGTCATGCCCTGATGATCAGACCCTCTCCGCCCTGGAGAAGCGGTCAGAGCCAGTGGAACCCCGACGCGCACGAGGACGCAGAGACCCTTGGGGCCACCGTCCCCATCCCAAGAGCGTGGCCTTCACCTCTGGGACCCGCTTGCGACGCACCTACCGCTCAGCTGGTGCCCCATCGCTGCCGAGGGATGACCTGACCAGCCACCCTCTTGCAGAAAGCACCCCCTTCGATGAGCCGTCACTACCTCTTGATGACGGCCCTGCTTATACACAGGCAAGGATCGAGGGTCGGAGGGGGCGGCGAGTCCCCCGGCACAGACCCCCCATTATGGGCAGCAACCGCGGAGAGCCCCGCGATCTTCGCCCCCGACCGCGTGTTGTCCTACCACTGCCCAACTATCAGTCCAACCTCGCAGACCCGCAGAAGAGGCTAACTGCGTGGCACTGGAAGAGAGATCTGTACTCCCTCCCCCTCGAGGTCGCCATGCAAAAGGTCCGCAGAGCTCTGCGCAAATCCCCAGAGGCTGCCAAAGACCTGGTGGATAAGATGTGGGAGCGCACCCGCAGCCGCATACGCTCTGGGAGTCGGTCGCCAAAGGAGCACGTGAACCGCGCCAACCAGCTGGCAGAGAGGGTGCGCATTGCCCGCGAACCTCAAGATCGCAGGGAGGGCCATCAGCGCATAGCATTGTGGCACCTCCTCTCACACGACGGCCGCCAGCAAGTCCTCGAACCCTCTAACGCCAGCTCCCCCGACCTCTACGCGGCTTGGAGAGAACTGTCGCCCGCCGAGCAGCTGGAGGCGATCGCCACTTCGAGCCCAGACTCTTCCCCAGGTAGCAGACTGTGGGGAAAAGAGGGCGCACGAAGAGCAGCAGCGAGATCTTCGGCATCTCTCTGCACCCTGGACACTGAAGTGGGCACGATATCCGGGACAGCGGGAGACGTGGCGGCCTACCCGGCGCCTGGTGCAGTCTACACGCAGTGCACCAGTACAAGATGAGGAAGCTGGGTCCCAGCCCCTTGGGAGCGTCCCCTCCATCATCCCCGCTGGCCGAGCCCACAACAGAGACGACATCTTCGCACCATGACAACGCGCCGGTCACCCCGGGAGGAAACCCTGAAGGTTCATCCGACTGCGCAGTGGCAGAGGAGACCTCTACACCCAGCTCGCTTTGCTTCACCCAACAGATGACCACCGTCAGGACGCATGAAGCAGATGAAGCGCTGCCCCGTCTCGACAGCCACCCCATCGCTGAAGACCCCGAGGTGATGGAAGAAGAGCCCTCAGTCAATTCGCTCTGCTTCATCCAGCAGATGGCAGCAGCTGGGACCCCTGAGGCGAGGACTGATCACCAGAGCTCCCACCAACTCGCCCACAACTCCCCCACTAGCAGCCCTCAGCATGACGAGGACCCCCTCACCCATAGCAGTCTCACCAACAGTGTCGCTGCCCATGTGACCCCCACAACAAGCGGCACTACCCACGTGAGCCCCACAGTAAGCGGCGCTACTCATGTAAGCCCTACCACCAGCGGCACTACCCATGTGAGCCCCACTACCAGTAACACCTCCCATGTGAGCCCTACCACCAGCGACACCACTCATGTCAGCCCCACCTCGAGCGAATGCACCTCAGCGGGTACCCTGCTGACGGCGAGTGTAGACAACCTCGTCAGCCACCCGACTGAAGATGTTGATTTGCTGGATGAGGAGTTCTACGCCGCGTGTAGGCAAACGTTGGAAGAATGCCGCGAGGCCTCGGACAACCTCCTCCCCAACCTCAAGTGCAAAAGCATACGCACGGATGGGGGAGTTCAGTGGAAGACCGACATTGAGGGTACCCTCGCAGCGGCACATGACGAAGAAGGACCGCTGCTGCTGGTGTTCTATGCAACCCTCAGAGGGCACACGGTCAAGGTGCTGATCGACTCGGGGGCCTCTGACAACTTCATCTCGGAGCAGAGCGCCAAGCGATGTGGCCTCACGACACGAGCTGGCTCCGAGATGCGAGTCACCTTGGCGGATGGATCTGTGAAGATCACTGGCGCCACCGCGTACGCCAAGTTTAACACGCACACCACCACGGGCACCTATACGAGAACGCCCTTGCCCTTCGGATCCTACCACTGGGCATACAGGTGGATGTTATTCTTGGCGGAAGGTGGTTGCGCAGTCACTCTCCTGTCACTCTGGGCTATGAAGGGAATGGCTCCGTCTCCTTCCTCAGGAAGTCCCGCAGTGGTAAGATTGGAGATCGCGTCACCATCACAGGCTGTTCTCCTGGGAAAGCATCTGGAGACAGGTCTCCGAAGGGCACGGCCTGTGCGGGATTGGTGGATGAGGTGTTCCTGACCCCTGCCCAGTTGAAGAAGTACCTGGTGTACGCTGAGACGCAGAAGCTGCGCGGCAATGACGACCCGGGAATACAACCCGCCTGGCTCATGGTGGCCGAGAAGTCCCCCGATGATACTACTTCTGCCTTTGCAGCCACGGCTGTCGACTCTGAGAACGCCGAACCCGCTGCGGATACTGAAGACGCAGAAGTGGGCCCTGAGTGGACCCTCAAGTTCCAGGACTTCTGGGGTGAGGAGTACAAGAAGGAGATGACGACTGCTCTACCGAACATTGATGGACTCCGACATGACCCCCAAGCTGAAGCCAACATTAACCTGGACCCTGAGCTGAGCAAGAAGGGGCCGCCCTGTCAGCGCATCTACAAGAAGTCTGCAGAGGAACTCCGCCAACTTCGAGAACGCGTTGAGACCCTGATGTCCAAGGGCTACATCCGACCCTCTTCCAGCCCTTATGCAGCTCCCTGTCTGATGGTCCCCAAACCAGGGAACCCCAAGGAGCTGCGACTGGTGATCGACTACCGGCTCCTCAACCGCCAGACAGTTAAGGACAAGTACCCTCTCCCAGACATCCAGATGATGTTCGACGAGATGCAGGGTGCGAAGTTCTTCTCTTCGTTCGACGCGGTGGATGGCTTCTGGCAAGTTCCGATGGCTCCAGGGGATGTCGAGAAGACCGCCTTCACCACCCAGATGGGGTCATATGAGTGGTTGGTCATGCCGCAGGGGCTGCAGAATTCACCGTCTCAGTACCAGCGACGGATGCAGCGGGCCTTGGGTCATCTCCCATTTGTCCGGATCTTCATCGATGACGTGGTCGTCTTCAGCAACACCGCTGCAGAGCACTACGAACACGTCAAACAATTGCTCCTGACGTGCAGGGAGAAGGGCGTCTTCCTCAAGAGGTCCAAGTGTCAACTGTTGAAGAAATCCTTGCGGTTTCTTGGTCACTGCATCTCCGCGGATGGCTGCAGACCCCAACACGACAAGGTGGCTGCAGTGAGGGACTGGCCCGATCTGGAGACGGTTACCCACGTCAGGCAGTTCTTGGGCCTGGCGGGGTATTACCGCAGATTCATTCACTGCTTCTCCGAGATCGCCCAGCCCCTCACCCGGTTGACCAAGTCGGACGTACCCTGGGAGTGGGGCCCCATGCAGCAGTGGGCCTTCGAGGAGCTGAAGAAGGCCCTCACATCAGCGCCAGTGCTCGCCTTGCCCAACATTAAGGGTGCCGCAGACGGCACAGCACCTTTCGTGGTGCAGACGGATGCTAGCGGCATCGCTCTTGGGGGAGTACTGATGCAAGACAATGGAGATGGTCTTGGGCTGCGCGTGATAGCATACGAGAGCCGCCAGTTCTCAGCCGCCGAGCAGAATTATCACACCGGCGAGCGTGAACTAGGTGCCCTACATCATTGTACCACCGTCACCTGGCGGCATTACCTCATCTTCACCAACTTCCGCATCCAGGGTGATCACCGCCCCCTTGAATGGCTGATGGAACCTGGCAGAGAGCTCAGCCGCAGACAGGCACGCTGGAACATGGATCTGGTAGAGGTGGGAGTCCCGAGAATGGAATATATCAAGGGGGCACTACTGCTGGTACCAGACGCCCTGTCCAGGAGACCCGACTTCAAAGACAAGGACGTCCGCGAGGGGTTGAAGGAGGCAGGAGTGATCGACCCCACCTCAGACCTGCCGAAAGACCCTCTGGCAACGCTGGAGTCTGAATGCTTCTCCAGCTCACCACCCGCGGCTCATCCTCACTGGGCCCAGACAATTGACTGTTGGCTCTCAGCAGTGGAAACCCTCTCCGTGGCAGAGCAGGCCATGGACATGGGGGAGACCATCGCTCTCTTTAATCCGAAGCTCTATAAGGAGATGAAGGAGGATCACCTCGACTTCGACATGCCTGACTGGCCTGAAGCTGATAGCGCGAAGCCGACAGAAGCTCCACACGAACCCCCTGACCGAGCTCCACCTCAGATAAGGATAACGAGGAGTATGTCACGCGCTGGGAAAGCCTCCACGACCCCAGCGCCCCCACAGTTGGTGTCACCGAAGACGCGAACGCCTACATCACGAGCTGACGCATCGGAGGCGCCCACTAAGAAGGTGCCAGCGAGCTCACCATCCCCGCAGAAGGCGCCCCAGCAGTCAGCTCCATCCCCGGTCCTTCACCCACAGAAACGACAGACCCCCCCAGAGGACCCGCAGAATTGGCGTGTCCGAGCAGAGTACTCCTCGAAGTACGCCGAGAAGTTTGGACCCTTCGATGTGGATGCCTGTTGTGACTTTGGCGGCCGCAACAGACAGGCGGATAGATTCTGGACAGACTGCCTTTCAGAGAAATGGAGGGGCCTTCGGGTTTGGTGTAACCCTCCATATAACTCCAAACACATTACTGTGGAGGCGATTCTGAACAAGTATATCGCAGAATGGAAGGCGGACCCAGAAAACACCTCAGCAGTCTTCGTCCTGCCGGATCACCAGTCCAAGCTCCCCGCGTGGCGCAAACTTTTCAGGAAGGCCAATATGCAGATCGTGGAGGTCGTCCCTACTCACGATGATAAGGGCGAGCCTAATCAGTTCTTCGAGAACCCAGATGGGAAGGCCTTCGACCTTCGTTGGCCTGTTCTGATAGTACACGCCCCTCCCGCCAAACCACAGCCAGCACGCGTGAGGCATCCGCGAACAGCCCCCGCTGTGATAAGGACAGGTGAGGCAGCAGCCTTCAGAGACGCAACCTCCCAGCAGTCGGACTCAAAGTTCCTGCGTGCGTTGAAAGCGGAGTACACCCGAGAGGGGACACTTCGTTCGCTGCGGGAGAAAGTGAAGGCGGCACCACACCAATGCCTACAGGACTTCAGGCTGGTGGGTGAAGTGGTTTGGAGGACCGCAGCAGGAAGATATCAGTTGGTGCTGGGGGAGGACTCTCCACTTCGGGAGGTAGTGATTCGTCATGCTCACGAGTCATTGTCCTCAGGTCACACTGGGCGAGACAAGACTCTGGAAAGGGTGCTGCGGCGCTTTTATTGGCGTGGTGCTACGGAGGATGTGGGCACCTGGGTTGCATCCTGCGCGGTGTGCCAATCAGTGAGGCCGCGGGGAACTTACCCGGATGGGTTGCTAAACCCTCACAGCATCCCAAACAGGCCATGGCAGGATGTTGCGGTGGACTTCGTCACCGGCCTGCCAGTATCAGAAAGAGGTAATGACGCTTTCGTGGCCTTCACGTGCAAGCTGACGAAGATGGTCCGCGTTATACCGATGAACTTCGGCGACAGCTCTGCAGCTGTGGTGGCCAGAATCTACTTTGACTCGGTGTGGCGCTTACATGGCGCGCCCATGAAGATTGTCTCTGATCGTGACCCGCGGTTTCAAGATGCCTTCTGGCAGGAGCTCATGAGACTGATGGGTGTGAAGGTGGCTCGTACCACGCCGTACAACCCTCGGTCTGACGGCCAGGCGGAACACAGCAACAGAGTTATTGAGGACATGCTCAGGTCCTTCGTAGACGCCAATGTGGAGGACTGGGACCTGTTCACCACTAACGTGGAGTTCGCGATCAATGACTCCAGGAGTGAATCTACTGGCTTCACGCCATTTGAACTGGTGTTCGGGTTCTCGCCGCTGTCGCAATTGGACCTTTTCCTGGAGGCCGCACAGTCCACCGCTGGACGACGAACAGGGGGAGTAGGTACCGCACACGAAGTGGCCGCGAAATTTTCGTCGCAACTGCGGGACGCCAGACAGCGGTTGGAGCTGGCTCAACAGCGACAGCGCGAACAGTTTGATCGTAGACACGGACAGCGGGAGTATGCTGTTGGAGATCTGGTCTGGATAGAGGCGAAACACCTTACGGAGAAGGTGATGGATCGCTCCATCTGCAGGAAATTGACCAAGCGCTGGCATGGACCAGTCCCTGTGACCGAACGCTACTTCAGCGATGTACAGATGACCATGCCAGAGGCTGACAGGGGAGCTCCAGTAGCCTACCGCCTACGCCTCCCTCCCCACTGGCGGATACACGACGTGTTCGCTCAACATCGCCTCAAACCGTACACCAGCGGTCAAGATGCTTTCGCCGCACGCGATCATCTAGCAGTGCCTGAAGAGGTGGTAGTGGACGGTCAGAAGGAAGCACATGTTGAGCGTATTCTTGCACGTCGGGTGCGGTCTGTTCGAGGAAAAGAGGTGGAAGAGTGGAAGGTTCGCTGGACTGGCTACTCCAAAGCTCACGACCAATGGAGAACGCGTGACAAACTTGAACGCGGAGGTCCACTTCAACAGCTTCGTGAATTCGAGCAAGCGAGACTGCACATGGAAGCACAAGTTCGCGACGAAGCCACTCGGCGACGCGAGCAACGTGGCCGTCACTCCGCTCAAGCCGGAATGAAACTGGCCCACCTCATCACTAATCCCTGCGATGAACTGGACCAGCTCGAACAGATGGAATATGATACCCCTCTGCCGTGGGAACGTCAAGAGCGCGTGGAAGATGGGTCGTTGGCACTGGTGACAGAGCTGTTGGCGATACAGACGAAAGCAACCCGCACGCCCAGGATTCTCGTACTTTTCAGCGGTACTGGCTCAGTAGAGAGAGAACTCCTAAATTGCTTTCCCTCCGCTTCAGTGGTGACCCTCGACTCCGGGCATATCTGGCAACCCACTCATGTGTGTGACATCCTACAATGGGACTACAAACAATACCCGCCTGGATTCTTCGATGTCGTTTGGGCAAGTCCCCCCTGTAGGCAGTACAGTCAAGCGCGCACCACTGGTGGACCCCCTGATCTTCCCCAGGCTGACAAAATCGTACGACGAGCATTGCAGATCATTGACTACTTGGAGCCGAAACATTGGTTCATGGAAAACCCCAGAGGTCGCTTCCCCAACGCGCTACGGCTTCGTCCTATGATGCGCCAGCTCCCTCCTCCGCTGGTGTGTACCTACTGCATGTACGGTACGCAGTACATGAAGCCCACCTGCATATGGACGAACTCAGCACCACCCACGCCCCTGCTACGCTGTACTGCTTCGACACCGTGTGCGTGCAGATGGGCAACCGGTGCTCATCCAGAGACTGCTCAGCTGGGACCTCACCCGCAGCAGACTGGAGCGGGCCAATCCGCGAGCGTATATCCCGTGCCAGCACTCCTGCTGCGACAACTTTTCCGACATTTACGCCTCCGCAAGACTGAAGACCCGCTTTAGATTCCAAGTGGCACCCTTCTTCGTGAAAGTGGTGCCCTGGTAGCGGCAGGCAAGCTGTGCTCGAAGAGGGACCAGAGAACCTAAGAACTGGAAACAGAAAGGAACCAGAAAACCTAAGAACTGGAACTTAGATGGGTACCTTAGCGGAGTGATCCCAGGAGGTAGACCACTCCTAAGGGGGGGAGAGTTGTGCCCGGAGGCACAGCGTGAGCCGATATGCCTATGCGTCCGTATGCGTGTCATCGGGGGTAATCTGGGATTGGCATGATGACAGTGAAATTGGGCTTGAAATCACGATGAGAATGAATACCAGATGTCCGGGGTATGACAGTATGACACTATGACACTATGACAGTATGACACTATGACACTATAGTAGTATGACAGTACTGTGGGGGGTGTCATCGTGGCACTCAGTCAGACCCTCGAAGAATGGTCGGATTCGCATCGGGGTTGAAAAGACAATGAAATCGAATATCAGATGTCAAGGTTATGACAGTATGACAGTATGACGCTATGACAGTATGACAGTATGACAGTACAGTGGTATGACAGTACTGTGGGGCAGTCATCGTGTCAGTCTGTCGGCATAACATCTGAATCGAGAATGACGAATCGGAATTAGAAATGAGATCGGATCGGGAATTGAACGTTGAGCTGAAGTGTGACATCGGCTGCCGAGTGGTTGACCCTGCAACCTGAGTGACGAGTGAATAAGTGGAGCACTTGAGAAGTGTTCAGCCTTCAGAACTCGGAACTGAAATTATCGTTTGTACCTCAATCTGGCCCTGATCCAGTATATTATAAAAATCCGAATTGTGTACCTTTGCACGTTCAATCAAAAACATATCTCCGAGCATCTGTCGTAGTGCCCACGGGCACAGCCCCAGCGCCCGTGACGAATTCTCAGAATTCGTTGAGAGCCCTCGACGAATTCTGAGAATTCGTCGAGCAGGGCCCCAGCACCCGTGACGAATTCTCAAGAATTCGTCGAGAGCCCTGTGCCGGAGTGTCCCTCCTCCCGCAGAGGGCGCAGCCCGGATCCGGATATTTGTTCGGCCATATGAGGTGCTTTCTGGCAGCCGTCATGAGGACCCCAAACCGGCATCTTAGGACCAGGGACCTGAATGTCGGTGGAGTAACCTTCCAGAAGTGATTGGATATTCCTGGTATCGACTTGTCCTGGAGAATTTCCCGTGGGGGCTCCTCCACTCTTCTTCCCATGTGTGTCTCGACCGCGGCAGCGTCTGCGTGGCTTGTGGCGGCCCTGTCTCCGTTTCCCCGGTGCATGGCCTCCCGGTCCCTGTTCCTCTTTCTTCTTCTTGCTGGGGCCGCCTCCTGGTAGGCGTCTATCGCTTGTTGTGGGACGTCCGTCAGGTTTTGGAGTTTCGACTCTCCCAGGTCCATCTCCATCATCGAGCGGCACAGACCGTCAATTGGGTCCGCACATTCTGCCTCCTCTATCGCTTGCATCATCTCCCTTTCTGGCGAGTTCATGGCCCCCTTCTCTTCCATGTCAAGAGGCGGCCCCCGCGTCTCATCGAATTCCCAGAGTAGGTCCCACTCGTCCTGAGTGGTCACTTGGTCCCGCAGGTGTACCTGCTCCTCCTGGTCGCCCGGCTCCCGTCGCATCGGCGGGTCGCCCTGGCTCCAGGGAGCGTGCTGCAATTCCTCCAGGAGCATCAGTTCCTGGAGATTCTCCCCTGGTGTCTCCATTTCCACGTCCTGTTGGCCCCGGTCGGGGCCTTGGGCTGGCCCTGGGGCGCCGGGCGTGGGGTTCTCCGTTATAGAGCCCTCTACTGAGAGAGCTCCTTCCCGATTTCCCCTGCCGGGTGTTCCCCATTCTTCCCACGGGCTGTTCGGGGGCTGTAGCCATTTTCTCACTGACCTGTGCTGCGTCGCTTTAAGTGCAATCCTTTCTGCCACATACCTTTCCACCGCCCCCTCCCCTTGCAGGGGCCTCATCGATTCATCATCTCGAGCATTGGCCACGAGCGTGTACATGGTCCTGTTGTCCCATGGTTCAATTTGGGTGGTTCCCTCCAGGTTTTCTGCTGCCTGTTTGGCCGCCTCATCTGCCTTGTCGTTGCCCTTCACCCCTGTGTGGCTTTTGACTTTCCTGAGTGAGACCTTCGTTCCCTGGCTGTTATGCTGTTCGACCAGGGAGAGTATATCCTCAAGCAAATCCCTGTGTCTATGGCACTCCATCGTGTGGGGTCTGGACAACATGTTGAGGATTTAGTACATACTGCAGAGGCTGTCCGTGCAGATTGCTATCTCGCCTGGTGTTGTGCGTTCCCTGGCCCTGAGTGCCGCGTGGATCGCCAGGAGTTCCGCTCTGTTGATTGTGAGGTGTCCACCCGTCGACCACATGCCCCTCCAGGTTCTGGGGTTTTCATCCCCTCTGGGGTCCCAGTAGGCCGCCCCTACTCTATGTAACCCCCCTTCTTCCTCTGGGTCCAGTCGCGACCCATCCGTATAGAGGAACGAGGTTGCATCCCAGGCTTTGTTGATTTTCTCTAGGGTTCTGGAAGGTCCGGTTTTGTGCTTAATGGGACACGTGGGGAACCGCTCCCTTACTTCCGTGTGTCCCCTGTCCCTGTCTTGTCTGCTGAAGAGCATGGGAGTGCGCTCCATTGCCTTTAGCCATCTGGCCCTCGAGTCCTCTTTGATCTTGTCCAAAGGCCATGCCGTGTTCGCCGCATGGTACTCCGTGACCGTGACCTCGGTGAGTCCTCTGTCGCGCCATGTTTGTCTCATGGCCCTCGCTGCCTCCGGGGTGCGGTCTTCCTTGGGGACCTCACTCCCTCCGTTCCCCCATCCCTGTCTGCGCGACATGCTCGGTATTTCCCATTTTCTCATCGGGTGAGGGTCGAAGATCATGTCGTGTTGACTAGCGTTCTCCATCGCATTTTTAACCGCCGCCATGTCTGACACTGCCTCCGAGGTGTGGACCCTCGGGTTGGCCGGCCTGAGGTTTCGAATCGTGTGGTACTTACGGACCGTGCAGTACGTGCTGCGCTGCAGGGCCCTCCCGACTAGTTCCGCTGCCCCCTCTGGGTCCGGGCAGAATTTTTGCCATCCCTCTGCGTTGGCAACAACTAGGATCCTAACTCCCCAGTTGCTGTAGTCCTTCTTCGTGACACCTGATACTGTGGTGCCTCCCCAGTGGTCTGGGGGAAGGAACGTAAAGCTTTTTCTTGGGATCACCCCAAATTCATGTATCCTAGTATCTCCATATCTCCTGCAGTATGCCTTGGCTGGTGTTCTCGTCCAGGCCGGGTAAATTCCTACCCCCAGTACCGTGGTTTTCGCCATGGTGGACTTCAGGGCCTCCTGAAGCGCTTTGTCCAGGTCTGCCGCTGTGTACTCCGGATTGAACTCGAAGGCGCCCAGCTCTCCCCAGTGGGTGTCCCATGCAGACCCTTTGGATCCAAAAATCTTGTCCCTGTCGAACTTGGAGCAGTATGTCGCCGTGTGGCTGTGTACGTTGAGCGGCGACGCAAATACCTCCGCCTGGATCCCGAAGGCCTCCTGGAGCGCTTGCATAATTTCTGGAGGGAGCGTCCAGTGATTCTGCAGTGCAGTTTTCTTGACTTCCTCCTCCTCCTCGCAGGAATATCTTTTGAGCAGGAGGACCACTTCTGTGGCGAATCCGTGGATTGTTGTGCCCAGCTGTGGCTCCCGCTCCTCGAAGGACCGCCTTCGCTCTTCCCCCGCCCTTGTATGGGTCTGATCTGTGCTGCTCGTGCCCGTCGCGGCCACATATCTGTCGTAGAGCCTATCGAGTACCTCCTCTTTGAGGGCGCCTACCATCTTGCCCCGCTCGTCGTGTGCGAACACGTGGTGCCTGCCTGTCTCTGTCGTGAGCGTGCACTTGCCCGAGGGTGCTGCGTCCCAATCTGGGTTAAAGGGTTCAGTGTCTATGTTGAGCTTGGTGACCCCCGGCCAGTAGTGGGCATGCCTCGTGGGAGTCCCTGACAGTGGTTCCCTTTCTGTGGGACCCCGAGCCTGCTGTTCTTCCCGCTCCTTGTTGTGGAACATGTCGGTCTCTCGTTCGGCCTGGCTCGGGTTCATTCCCGCAACTCCTCCTGCCAGCAGGGTGTCCTCTTCGACCCATGCCTCCCCTTGTGGGCGAATTGGCCCGAGCAGGTATTCCCTGCTTCCCCAGTGCGTCCTAACCGCTAGGATTGTGGTGCTCTCGGACGCCTCAACGGCCTGGGGTTCCTCCTCCGTTTCTTCGAGCACTTCCGGATCATTGGCAGCCGTCGGGCCAGTGCCTACCGAGAGCTCCATGGTGTCTATCCTCCACCACTTGTTTCTGCTCCGGTAGTCGTTGACAGGGGGGTGCGTTGCCCATACGACCTGTTCACTGCTTATGAGGTGCGTGGTCATCAGCCTAACCGCATCTCTCGAGAATCCGATTTTGGCCGCATGCTGGAACAGCTCCCCCGTCCTGACATCCCCTTTGGCCAGTTGAGCGAGGACCCATGTCCTCAGCATCATGATTTGCGCCTTGGTCCCTTTCCACTTCGTGCCTCTGCCGTCGTCCAGGCTAACCTTTGCGATCGGGCGGGGGCTTGTTTCCCCCTGGAGCGCATGTGCGGGCGGGTTCGGCCTGGGTCTGATCTCCTCCCTCTCCACCGTGGCCTGGGGGCTTCGTAGGGTCTGCCTGGTCCTTTTCTCACCGACCTTCGGGAGTTCCTGGGCGTGCCCGGGGATCTTTGGCACCGTGTCTGTCTGGGTCTGCCTGGTCGGGCTCTTCCCGACTTGCATTGGCCCTGCGCCGGCCTCTTCTTGGATTTCGTCATCCCACTCCTCGAAGGAGATTGGGTCATGAGTCTCTCCCTCCCCGTGGAACACGTGGTGGCGATCCCGCTGTTCCAATTCTCCTATGCGCGCCATGATTGGGCCTCTCATGGCTTCCCGGTATCCCCTGGAGGTCGTCGCTTCTCTGCCCACCGGGGGCCCATGCAGCCCGATCCAGGACTCCCACGTCGCTCCCGTGGTGGACCTATTCCATTCCTGCCACTTGTCAATCATGTAGCACACCCAGACGCCGCATTGGTATCCGTCCCGCTGGTGTGTGACCCCCATGCTGGAGACCGTTATGTTGACCGGCGGCCATCCCGGCGGTCCTGCCCATTGTCTCAGCGCCGTCAGTAGGCGCGTGTCCTCCCCCCCCATCGGGTCATAGAGGTAGACTGAGACGCTGGTGTCCTCATTCCTTCCGAAGAGGAGCACGTTCCAGTGGCTGCCGTCACAAGTCAGGACGAAGGGAAATCCCCCGTCCCGGACCGTTTCCATCGTGTTGCGCATCTGCGCGTCGTATTGGTCCGACTGCTCGAACTCGATTCCGTTGAGGGCATCCGCGAGTTTCGTCTGGTGCATCGACACTGTGGCCACGCCCGTCGTACAGAGGCTGTGGGTTTCCACTTGTATGGAGCTAAGCCACGCCTCCCTGCCTCTGGTGTCCGAGAAGACCCCTTCCGTCCTGTGCCTGGGGGTGCCCTCCCTCCGGGGTGCAGTTCCTCTTCTTCCTCCCCCCTTCAGGAGGCTGTCCGCATGGGACCCTTCAGTGCGGTTTCTCCGCATCGCCCTCCTGCAGTCCATCGCCTCCTTCTCGGTGAGTCTTGCTCCGGCTCTGGCTGCGTGTCGCAGGTCTGAGAGGGTTTTTCCCGCCTTGGGTCTTACACCCACGGAGTCCATTATCATGACCCTTCCCCCCGGGTCCTCAAGCAGGGTGGGTCTGACTCCAATATCATGGCATTTAAAGGCGTCTTCGTGGTCTTCTTCATCCTTGGCGCAATAACCTGTCGCCATTTGTTTTAAGGCATTTTTGGCTTGCATGGAGGTCGTGGGGGGTCCTCTTCTTCCCGCGTGCCACAGCGATCGCGGGCCCCATTTGTATTGAGTGGGGTGGAAGCCCGCTTCCCAAGTGGTTGGTTCTTCCTCGTCGACTGCCTGGGGTTCTGCCATTCTTTGGAACCCTAGAGCGTTGTGTGTCCCCTGGGACGGTACAAACTGGGGTTTGAGGGCAAGGTTCTTCGGGTTGTCCCAGAATCGCGCGTCGTTGGGCTTGTCAGCAAGCGCTTCGCATATATATGGGTACAGCATGAGCATGAAGGTTCGCATGCGCCCTTGAAACCTGGCGGGGACTTTCGCTTTTGCTTCTCTGAGGCTGCACGCACGGGTGCCCCCCTGCGCCACGTAAAACCCCTCCTCCACGAAAGGGAGCAGGGGCAGCAGCGTGGTCAGACTAAGCGGGATCTCCTCTTGGTCCTTGACTGAGTAGATCTTCACGCTCTCCTCCCCCGTGTCCTTGTTAACGACCGTTCTGTGTCTGCCTTCGAGCGCACTCGGGAAGGGCTTCCGAACCGCATTCGCTAACTTGGAGATAACCCTGTGCTGGGTGTTGATCAGGTCCGCCAGTAGCGGTCCAGATCCTGTGAGCAAGACTTGGTGCTCACGTAGCACCGCAAGTTGCCGGGCTGTGCAGCACCTGTCGAGTTCCCCAGTTCTGACTGTACCGTCCACCTGTCCCTGTCTGCGGTTGTAGTGGTACCTGACCAGCCCCCTCGTGGTGGCGCTAAGTTGAGAGGTCTGTTTGACGTGAAAGGCCTCACTTTCTCTGAACACCTCTCTCGGCCTTTCTCGAAGGTCCTCCCTGGTGGCGGTGGCCATCTGCAGGGCGCTCGCCACACTTTGTGCGTACGTGGCCAGCAGTGGTGTGTGTCCAAGCCCGTAGGAGGTTTTCGGGAGTGCCGTGTAGCAGTTAGCGGTGCCTCTTGGCAGTCCATTAAGGAGCTTGTACGCCCCGCCGATAATCGCGTCTAGGTCCTCGATTTCCTTGGTAGAAAAAATCCCTAAGGGGAGGGCATATCTAAGCTGTCCTATAATTGCAGAGCGAAGGACTTCCTCCTGCTGCCCGCTCGTCAAAGGGGAGTGGAGGAGCGCCTGTATCCTTTCCCTCGCCTGCAGAAAGGAGGCTTGCTTTTGGACCGTCCAGTCTCCCGAGAGGGCGACCTGCATCCCAAGGTACTTGTATGGGTCATCCGGGTGGAGGTACGGGAATCCATGCCTGCCTACACCGGGGGTGTGCATGGTGACATCCTCGTATGTCTCCTCAGGGATCGGGGATCCTTTTTCGTCCGTTCCCGTAATTCCGCATTTAGCCTTGTTGATTCGAAGTCCACTCCAGTTGGAGTAGAGCTCTAGCTTCCTGACTTGCACCGCCAGCTGCGTTGCCGACTCCGCGATTAGGGCAAGATCGTCTACATATGCCGCCGAGGAAGTGCGAATTTGTTTGTCCGAATCCGTGAGGCGGTGCAGATACCCCTTGTTGCCCGCCTTGAGCCAGCGTAGAAGGGGTTCCAAATAGAGAATAAAGAGTAGGGGGCTCAGCGAGTCTCCCTGCACTAGTCCCCTTTTGACCATGAGGGGTTCCGAGCTGTGGTGCTCTATCTTTGAGGCCATCCTAAAAGGTGACCTGTGGGCCTCCCCCCCGTAGAGGTCTGCCACCACTCTGACCGCGTCCTCCGGGATCCCCAGGTACTTCATGGTGTGCTGGAGTCTGTCATGCTCCACCGACCCGTAGGCGTTCTCGAAGTCCACATAGAGAACATGCAGCTGGCTGCGGGACAGTTTGCTGTCCTCGATAACATGCTGCAGCCGAAGGAGCTGGTTGATCGTGCTTCTGTGTTTCCTAGAACCCATTTGCTCTTGGCTGTGGATACTGTTTACCTCGCAGAACGTGGATAGAACATCCGTGACCATCGACGTATAAAGTTTGAGAATTGTGCGGAGAAGCCCTATGGGCCTGTAATTGGAAAACACAGAGGTGTAGTCCCCCTTCTTATGTAGGTAAATAAAGGTGCCAAGCTTCCAAGTGCCTGGGGTTATCCCCGCTTTCCACATCGCCCTCGTGAGCGAGAAGAGAACTTCGTGGAATTCCTCCGGCATAGCCTTGAGGATTTCGTTTGGTACCGCATCCGGGCCGGCCGCCTTCCCGTTGGGGAGCCGTTTGACAATTTGTCTGTAGAGTTCAATAGTGAGCCTGCTCCCAAGCTCCGTCTTCCTCGGTCTTTGCCCTGGTTTCATTCTATCCGGGGCTTCCGCCGCCAGCCATGGCATCTCCTCGTCCAGTTGGTCCGTCCTGGGGTGTTCGAAGCAATATGGGTCCGAGTGGGCCATGTGCCCCGAAAAGGCCTCCGCGGTGGCCACCGCCCCGACTGCCATTTTGCGGTTTCTGTCCCATATCCCCAAGGTTCTTCCTTTCGGGAGTGCGTCGCGGTCTCGAAAGACGAACCTGTGGGCTGACTTCTTCATGCGATAATAGTTGCTGCGGAATTTCTGGACAAATGTCTCCCAGGTTTCGGCTTTGTGTTCTTTGATAACAGATTTAGCTTCCTGCCTGAACCTGCGCATCTCAGACTCCGCCCACCAGTGGGAGTCTTCCGGTTCCGCACACGTGTCGGGTCGGCCCTGCGCCGTGTCTTGTGGTTCCGCCATGGCCTCTTCCAGCAGTGCCGCGCTGGGGGCCTCCCCTGTTGCCCTTTCTATCGCTAGCATCTCTTGTAGGACCGCCGCCGCTTTCAGCGCTTTGTCACGCTTCCTGAATTTAGCTTTCGCTAATCTGACCCCTGTGTTGGGGTCCCTGGTGACCTTGGGCTTGCACCTGACGGTTTCTAGGGGGATCTCCACGGCCCGCATGGCTTGCTGAAGGACCCCGTCAACTGCCTTCCCGGCCTCATCAATTCTTTCCCTGGCGTCCGGGCTCCCCCTTTCCGCCGCGTCGACCGCGTTTCCGATCACCGTCTTGAATTCATTTTCCCTGAGACTCGGTTGGAGCGCCGAATCTATTGCCGCCGTCATCGAGCGTTGTAAGGCTTTGGAGATTGGGAATTGATATTTCGTGACCGGGTCGGGTTTCGCCTGCTCTTCCACAGCCGGTGTGGTCGTGTGCAGCCTCCACAGCGGCACCGCCGCCACTGCCGCTTGGTGGTCGCTGCAGTGCCTGTGTGCCCTAGTGTCGATCGGGTGCCGTTCGTCAGCGATCTGCTGAAGTTCCTCTGACGCCAGCCGCCCATCGATTTTGTGGTCCCCAAACGTGGGTCCTTGCGGGCAGCTGATCTCCGCAAGGCCCGCCCGTTCAGACATCTCTCTCCATGCACGCTGTTCCTTCCCGTCTTGCTCCCTGGGGATCTCCGCGACATTGAAGTCTCCCCCCACTACTATGTGCTCTCCCTTCCTGGAAGCCACTGCAGCCTCCCGGGCTATGTATTCTCGGATACACGTCCTGACCACCTCTTCTTCAGGGTGGGGGGGGGTTGTAGACACCGAGCACGTGCACCTTTATGCCGCTCGGTAGCGTGATAACCACGTGCTGCAGATACCCTTTCGCGCATCTGGGAACCTCGCGGTTGGCGCGCACGTCCGTCCTGTCGTAAGGGCGTCTGAGGGCGAGGACCACCCCCCCTCTGTACGAAGTGCCATCCGCTCCCCTCCTCTGGACACCATGGCACGGTGCTGAGTGCCAGGCGCTGTACCCCAGCCCTTGGAGTTTCTTTGGGCCCATAGGGCCCGCCGCCTTTGTTTCGGTGAGAACCAGCACGTCTGGCTGGTGCCCCTCGCAACTCCTGGCGAGGTCATAGTACGCGTGGTCGCTTCCTCTGATATTCCAGGTCATTAGGGACAGCCTGCCTTCCTCCCCAACATCCGGTGGGGGTGTTTGATTCTCTTTGTCGCTGGGGTGGTTTGGTTTATTCTCAGACTCCCGTGTACTATTGCCCCAGCTGCCAAGTATAGTCTTTGCGCCTGTCCGTTGCTGTCTCTTCGGCTGGACTGGTGCCTCTCCACTTCCCGTCACTTGTTGCAGCGGCCTGAGCACTGCCCTTCTGCCGGCTACTGCTCCCACTCCGGGTGTCGGCCTGGCCTTCCGCGTGTTCTTCCTGCTGGGTGGCGATTTGCATGACAATTCTGTGTTGTTTTGCCACCCTAGTGTTTGCCGTTTTCCCAGTGCCCCCAGCGGCTCGGTGTGCCGCCCTTGGCCAGGTTGACTTCTCTGGGGATTTCGTCCAATCACCCCATGCCGCCACCATTACCGCAACCCAGACCCCACACTGAAAGTCGTCATACTGGGTGCGGAGTTTGGTGCACGTGACTTCGGTAGGGTTCCCCTGCCTCGTCCTTCTCTCGGCCCATGCTCGGGTGGCGTTCAGCAGCTCCGCATGCCCCCTCGCCCCTTCCCTCGGGTTGGGTCCGTAGGAGTCAAATAGGTGCACGTGGGTACCTCCCCCTTCCCCCGCCTGTTGGTCGAAGAAGAGGGCCCTCCAGTGCGCCCCGTCACACAGTGGCTGATAGGCAAACCTCCCGCTTGCAAGCAGGCCATCAATCCCGTCCTTGGCCAGCAGTCTGGAGAGGAATTTCTGCTGGTTCATCTCCTCCGGCGGGGCCGGGTCTATTGTGCGGAGGTACCGGCTAAGCTGTACGTCCGACACTCGTCCTTCTACCGTGTAGAGGCCCCCCTCCCCCCGGGGGTTCGCGCCCTGTGTCGGGTTCCCTGAGGGAGGCCACCCCGCATCCCCCCCACCGCTAAGGGGGGGAGGGGTGGAGGGTTGCGTTGTAACCTCCCTTTTTCCGAGGGCTGCTTTGCTCTTGTCCCTTTCTTTGAGCTCTTTCCTGACTTTCCGCAGCTTGCCAATCGGAACAAAAATACAGTTGTTGTTCCTCCCCGCAAAGTTCCTGCGGAGGGAGATCCTTCCTGCGGTGCTGTTGACATAGAAAAGACTACCCCCGTCCATCGCCTCTTTCCAGTACCACTTCCCCCTCTTGTGCATCCAGGGTGTGTTCTTCCTTTGGTTCCTCCAAACCCAGACTTCTGGGTCGTGGTGTGAGTCCACTATCCCCCCTGAGGTAGAGTCGGTTAGTTGCGTTCGTGTTATTATGATTCTAATCCCGCGGTGGGTAATAACCATGATTCCTATCGTTACGAGGCATGCGGCGACAGGCAGTGTGGGCTGCTGGTCCATTATGGGTTTAAAGTGTCCCGGGAGCATGAGACTCGGTGACAAGAAGTGCAGCATTCTGCCAAATTTTTCGAACCCTCATTTCCCCGGGTGATCACCCTCTGTTATCAGGTCGGGGGTGTGATTACAAGAGGCTGTTAATACAAATAAGCAATAGGTTTTATTTTTCTGCAGGTATTTCTCATTTGTCCTATTGCTACTGCGCCTCCCTGGCCAGCTTCTGCCGGGAGGTGTCATCCTGTGCCCCCTCCAGGCTGTGCCTCCACTAGGTGTGCACGCCTGTCGGCATTCTGCATTGCCGTTTGCCCTTGTCCGGTGCCTGGTCTCGGCCCATCGTCTCACGTCAAATCCTGTGTGCCTGTGGAGGGGTTGCATTATACTGATCAGATCGCAGTCCTGGCAAGGTGGCCAAGCATTCAAAACTGGCAAGGGACAACTGACCTGAGCCCTGAGCTCGTCGAGGCGCTTTAATGCCGCCCTGCCGTCAGGGTTGTCAAACTCCTGTGGGATTGCGGGGCCCGTCTCAGGCCTCCCATATTGCCGAGGGTCCTTGCCCAGGGCCTCCGCCAGGGGCCTCGGCTGGGTAGAGGGCTGGGAGGCCGCCGGCTGTTGCTGGAGCTGTGTGCCCCACTGCGGGTACAGCCCCTGCGCCGGGTGCGGATATTGGGCCTGTGGCGGCCCCAATGGCACCTGGTGCGGCAGCTGCAGCGAGGCCGCCGGAGGGGGCTGCAGCTGCTGGGGCTGTTGCTGTTGGCCCAGATAGCTCTGCCCCCCTTGAGGCATCAGCTGGACCCCGTGCTGCAGCAGCCCCGTGACCTGCCCAGACAGCTGGGTGATTGCTGACATCTGCCTGTCCGAGGCTTGCACCTGCTGGCTTACCACCTCGGTGAGAGCCTTCACGGAGGCGGCCAGCGACGCCAGTTCACCGCCCGCCCGAGGAGCCTGTGCGGCTGGCGGCTCCGGTGGCAGCTGCCTACCGTATCCCTGGTCCTGCGCAAACAACTGGGTCGGCTGTACCTGACCGTAGTAGGAGCCTTTGGCTCCTTTGCCCTGTCCCTTTCCCGCATATCTGGGCCTCTGCCTCGGGGGCTGCTGTGGGCTTCGTTGGGTCATCCACCTGGACCTGGGGCTGCAGGCGATGTGAAACTTCACGTTCCCGATGTGGAAGAACATACGGTCCTTGGTGCGATGCGAGACTGCCTCGTATGTGGCAGCCTCCACCGTTACCCAATATCTGCAGGCCTCTCTGCTGTCCCTGTCCGGAAGCGGTTGGGCAAGAGTGATGAGTTCTCCCACCCCCCTTTCGGATGGGGGGGAGGGAACTGGAAAGACCTCCATGCCGGTCTGTGACCGCAGCTCCCGCTTCGCTGCCGAGAGGACCTGCTCCACCCTGTCTGCAGAGTGCCAGTGTCTGCCCTCCGCCCCGAGCTTTCGATGCCCGAACCACAGCTTGTGTGATGTCATGAAAAATCTGTGGCGCCGTAGTTAGCCCCATCGCTAACCGTGTGTCCATGTAACAAGACCCTTGCCACTCACATACTAACCACTTCCACAACTCCGGTGCCACTCCCACAAAACGATACGCTTTGACAAGTCTAACTTCCCCAACCAATAGCCTGGGTGGGCGCATCAGACCATATTACGCATCCTCGAGTGTCGCAAACTTTCGGGCGTGCTTTTCACAAGCCGCGTTGTTCGACTCCCCAAACGGGCGGGAGTAATCATGTATTTTCCGAGCCTTAAACCCTAATCTGCGACGTGATGAGCTATCTCATCAAACACTCAAATCTGAGTTTCTCTGCGACATGTAACTCAAATTCACTTTTGAAGACAGTTCTGAAAAGCTCTCAGCAAGCCGCATGCAATCGTGCACTTATGAGCAACCAAGCTGTCTTGATGCTCTTGATATTCTTCGAGACGCGCTCCATTTTAACTTGGCCATACTGGGTTACATTTAGGGCACATGTGCAGTAGTGTTACAACCCCCCTAATACTCTAAATAGCCCTAACCACATGTTGAATACTTGGTAAAATTACATCCGGAAGTCTAGGGTCAATATTAGGGCTTAGGTTGTTAACAATGTGCACATACATCAACATTTTTCGGTTGATAATCACGTCGCCGGTATCAATTGTCGTGCATTTCAAACCTGCGTATGCGATTCGCCTTGCGAAGACCTTTCCGACACTATTTTCAAAAGTTGAGTTAGGACCGTTATGCAAAAGTTATCGTAGATAAACCCAACTTTTCAAAAACCCAAAATTCCTTTCGCAGATTAGGGGTTAACGGTCCCGTCTCCCTTCACTGACACCACAAGTCCCAATGCCGAAATATGGACTGCCTCCTGGCGGGGGATACGCACCATCCGCCCCGTATCCGTCTCTTCACTCATATCCATCGACATCAGGTGCTCGTGCTCGTCCCGCACATAATTTTCCACCTGAAAGGGCTCCAACACGTCCCCGTGTTCCCACGACACACCCGTGGCAATAAATCTCACCACTTGAGTTGCTTCTGGGTCGCCGTATAACACGGACGCCCATCTGTGAGCTTGCATCGTCAAAGGGGACGCCGACGCCCCTACGTCCTCGACTGCTTGCATATAATATTGATGCATGACTAACGACACCCCGTAATAAGTTAACGGTACCAGCTGTAACAGCAGAAACGACAAGCGAAATGCTGCCGAAAACGAGAATGTTTTATTTTTCCATCTCTTATCCATAACGGACTCAATCGCACCTTCCGTGACGTCTGCCAAAGTCTCGGAGATCGGCGTTGGTGGCCCAGACTGGCCACAGCCCACGGCTAGTCAGGTCTGCGTGCACTCGTGCGCGGCGTGCTCGCCGCCGCACTTCGAACAAGCGTGCGCAAAGTTGCACACGCGCCTGGTGCACTGCTTGTCTTCCGCGTTGTAAAAATCACAATATTTCACACGCTGGCCATTCCCGCTCTTGCCGTTTCCCCCGCCTTTTCCAATATGAGTTTTCGGGTTCTTAGGCCATCTGTTCCATGGTTCAGAATCACGACCCCCCACAAAGGGGGCGTCCTTTTCCTTAAATGCCGTCATGTCCAACCGATACTGGAGCTCCGACGGTTTCCAGGAAGTCAGCTTGCCTTCCTTCATGTGTTCGCGCACTTCAGTGCCAAAGTCATACACATCAACCCAAGCGTAATCCAGACTCAGGATCCAGGTCACATACTCTTTGTATGTGCTCCTGCCATCATCACCGCCAATGCCGTCATATGGCTCCCAAGCCTGGTCAAGCCAATCCGAACGTGACAGCCTGGGTACCACTTGCGTGATAATCGTGCCATAAGGGCCCTCCACCATCTGCTTCCTAACCTTCGACTTCGCTCGCTCCTTCATTTCAAAC
The DNA here is from genome assembly GCA_001247695.2 of Cymbomonas tetramitiformis. Classification (NCBI taxonomy): domain Eukaryota; kingdom Viridiplantae; phylum Chlorophyta; class Pyramimonadophyceae; order Pyramimonadales; family Pyramimonadaceae; genus Cymbomonas; species Cymbomonas tetramitiformis. The sequence continues at coordinate 26,185 of LGRX02001096.1, read as the reverse complement.
TGGGCCAAACGCTTATTGGTTTCCTTACTAGCCGAGCCTTCCAGTGCCGTCTTGAACTGCAACATGAATTGTGCCGCCAGCTCTGAAGAAGAGGCCTTCGAACCTTCCGGAATCCCCATCCCCGGGGGGACAGTCTCAGCGGGACCCTCAACGAACTCCTTTTTCAAATTGTGCCCGTGGGCACTACGACAGATGCTCGGAGATATGTTTTTGATTGAACGTGCAAAGGTACACAATTCGGATTTTTATAATATACTGGATCAGGGCCAGATTGAGGTACAAACGATAATTCGGTTCCGAGTTCTGAAGGCTAAACACTTCTCAAGTGCTCCACTTATTCACTCGTCACTCAGGTTGCAGGGTCAACCACTCGAGAGCCGATGTCACACTTCGGCTCAACGTTCAATTCCCGATCCGATCTCATTTCTAATTCCGATTCGTCATTCTCGATTCAGATGTTATGCCGACAGACTGACACGATGACTGCCCCACAGTACTGTCATACTACTGTACTGTCATACTGTCATACTGTCATAGCGTCATACTGTCATACTATCATAACCTTAATATATGATATTCGATTTCATTGTCTTTTCAACCCCGATGCGAATCTGACCATTCTTCGAGGGTCTGACTGAGTTCCACGATGACACCCCCCACAGTACTGTCATACTACTATAGTGTCATGCTGTCATACTGTCATAGTGTCATACTGTCATACCCCGGACATCTGGTATTCATTCTCATCGTGATTTCAAGCCCAATTTCACTGTCATCGTGCCAATCCCAGATTACCCCCGATGACACACATACGGACGCATAGGCATATCGGCTCACGCTGTGCCTCCGGGCACAACTCTCCCCCCTTAGGAGTGGTCTACCTCCTGGGATCACTCCGCTAAGGTACCCATCTAAGTTCCAGTTCTTAGGTTTTCTGGTTCCTTGCTGTTCCAGTTCTTAGGTTCTCTGGTCCCTCTTCGAGCATAGTTTGCCTGCCGCTACCAGGGCACCACTTTCAAGAAGAAGGGTGCCACTTGGAATCTAAAGCGGGTCTTCAGTTTTGCGGAGGCGTAAATGTCGGAAAAGTTGTCGTAGCAGAAGTGCTGGCACGGGATATACACTCGCAGATCGACCTGCTCCAGTCTGCTGCGGGTGAGGTCCAAGCTGAGCAGTCTCTGGATGAGCACCGGTTGCCCATCTGCACGCACACGGTGTTGAAGTAGTACAGCGTAGCAGGGGCGAGGGTGGTGCTGAGTTCGTCCATATGCAGGTGGGTTTCATGTACTGCGTACCGTACATGCAGTAGGTACACACCAGCGGAGGGGGAAGCTGGCGCATCATAGGGCGAAGCCGTAGCGCGTTAGGGAAGCGACCTCTGGGGTTTTCCATGAACCAATGTTTTGGCTCCAGGTAGTCAATGATCTGCAATGCTCGTCGTACGATTTTGTCAGCCTGGGGAAGGTCAGGGGGTCCACCAGTGGTGCGCGCTTGACTGTACTGCCTACAGGGGGGACTTGCCCAAACGACATCGAAGAATCCAGGCGGGTATTGTTTGTAGTCCCACTGTAGGATGTCATCCACATGAGTGGGACGCCAGATGTGTTCGGAGTCGAGGGTCATCACTGAAGCGGAGGGGAAACAATTCAGGAATTCTCTCTCTACTGAGCCAGTGCCGCTGAAAAGTACAAGAATTTTGGGCATGCGAGTTACTTCCGTCTGTATTGCCAGCAGCTCTGTCACCAGTGCCAACGACCCATCTTCCGTACGCTCTTGACGTTCCCACGGCAGAGGGATATCATGTTCCATCTGTTCGAGCTGGTCCAGTTCATCGCAGGGGTTAGTGATGAGGTGAACCAGTGTCATTCCAGCTTGAGCAGAGTGACGGCCACGTTGCTCGCGTCGCCGAGTGGCTTCGTCGCGAACTTGCGCTTCCATGTGCAGTCTCGCTTGCTCGAATTCACGAAGCTGTTGAAGTGGACTTCCGCGTTCAAGTTTGTCACGCGTCCTCCATTGGTCGTGAGCTTTGGAGTAGCCAGTCCAGCGAACCTTCCACTCTTCCACCTCTTTTCCTCGAACAGACCGCACTCGACGTGCAAGAATGCGCTCAACGTGTGCTTCCTTCTGACCGTCCACTACCACCTCTTCAGGTACTGCTAGGTGATCGCGTGCGGCGAAAGCATCTTGACCGCTGGTGTACGGTTTGAGGCGATGTTGAGCGAACACGTCGTGAATCCGCCAGTGAGGAGGGAGGCGTAGGCGGTAGGCTACTGGAGCTCCTCTGTCGGCCTCTGGCATGGTCATCTGTACATCGCTGAAGAAGCGTTCGGTCACAGGGACTGGTCCATGCCAGCGCTTGGTCAGTTTCCTGCAGATGGAGCGATCCATCACCTTCTCCGTAAGGTGTTTCGCCTCTATCCAGACCAGATCTCCAACAGCATACTCCCGCTGCCCGTGCCTGCGATCAAACTGTTCGCGCTGTCGTTGTTGAGCCAGCTCTAACCGCTGTCTGGCGTCCCGCAGCTGCGACGAAAATTTCACAGCCACTTCGTGTGCGGTGCCTACTCCCCCAGTTCGTCGTCCAGCGGTGGACTGTGCGGCCTCCAGGAAAAGGTCCAACTGCGACAGCGGCGAGAACCCGAACACCAGTTCAAATGGCGTGAAGCCAGTAGATTCACTCCTGGAGTCATTGATCGCGAACTCCACGTTAGTGGTGAACAGATCCCAGTCCTCCACATTGGCGTCTACAAAGGACCTGAGCATGTCCTCAATAACCCTGTTGCTGTGTTCCGCCTGGCCGTCAGACCGAGGGTTGTACGGCGTGGTACGAGCCACCTTCACACCCATCAGTCTCATGAGTTCCTGCCAGAAGGCATCTTGAAACCGCGGGTCACGATCGGAGACAATCTTCATAGGCGCGCCATGTAAGCGCCATACCGAGTCAAAGTAGATTCTGGCCACCACAGCTGCGGAGCTGTCGCCGAAGTTCATCGGCACAACGTGGACCATCTTCGTCAGCTTGCAAGTGAAGGCCACGAAAGCGTCATTGCCTCTCTCTGATACCGGCAGGCCGGTGACGAAGTCCACCGCGACATCCTGCCATGGCCTGTTCGGGATGCTGTGAGGGTTTAGCAACCCATCCGGGTAAGTTCCCCGCGGCCTCACTGATTGGCACACCGCGCAGGATGCAACCCAGGTGCCCACATCTTCCGCGGCACCACGCCAATAGAAGCGTCGCAGCACCCTCTCCAGAGTCTTGTCTCGCCCAGTGTGACCCGAGGACAATGACTCGTGAGCATGACGAATCACTACTTCTCGAAGTGGAGAGTCCTCCCCCAGCACCAACTGATATCTCCCTGCTGCGGTCCTCCAAACCACTTCACCCACCAGCCTGAAGTCCTGTAGGCATTGGTGTGGTGCCGCCTTCACTTTCTCTCTCAGTGAACGAAGTGTCCCCTCTCGGGTGTACTCCGCCTTCAACGCACGCAGGAACTTTGAGTCCGACTGCTGGGAGGCTGCGTCTCTGAAGGCTGCTGCCTCACCTGTCCTTATCACAGCGGGGGCTGTTCGCGGATGCCTCACGCGTGCTGGCTGTGGTTTGGCGGGAGGGGCGTGTACTATCAGAACAGGCCAGCGGAGGTCGAAGGCCCTCCCATCTGGGTTCTCGAAGAACTGATTGGGCTCGCCCTTATCATCGTGAGTAGGGATGACCTCCACAATCTGCATATTGGCCTTTCTGAAAAGTTTGCGCCACGCCGGGAGCTTGGACTGGTGATCTGGTAGAACGAAGACTGCTGAGGTGTTTTCTGGGTCTGCCTTCCATTCTGCGATATACTTGTTCAAGATCGCCTCCACAGTAATGTGCTTGGAGTTATATGGAGGGTTACACCAAACCCGAAGGCCCCTCCATTTCTCTGAAAGGCAGTCTGTCCAGAATCTATCCGCCTGTCTGTTGCGGCCGCCAAAGTCACAACAGGCGTCCACATCGAAGGGTCCAAATTTCTCGGCGTACTTCGAGGAGTACTCTGCTCGGACACGCCAATTCTGTGAGTCCTCTGGGGGAGCCTGCCGTTTTTGTGGGTGAAGGACCGGGGATGGAGTTGACTGCTGGGGCGCCTGCTGCGGGGTTGGTGAGCTCGCTGGCACCTTCTCAGTGGGCGCCTCCGATGCGTCAGCTCGTGATGTAGGCGTTCGCGTCTTCGGTGACACCAACTGTGGAGGCGCTGGGGTCGTAGAGGCTCTCCCAGCGCGTGACATACTCCTCGTTATCCTTATCTGGGGTGGAGCTCTATCAGGGGGTTCGTGTGGAGCTTCTGTCGGCTTCGCGCTATCAGCTTCAGGCCAGTCAGGCATGTCGAAGTCGAGGTGACCCTCCTTCATTCCCTTATAGAGCTTCGGGTTAACGAGAGCGATGGTCTCCCCCATGTCCATGGCCTGCTCTGCCACGGAGAGGGTTTCCACTGCTGAGAGCCAACAGTCAACAGTCTGGGCCCAGCGGGGATGAGCTGCGGGTGGTGAGCTGGAGAAGCATTCAGACTCCAGCGTTGCAAGGGGGTCTTTTGGCAGGTCTGAGGTGGGGTCGATCACTCCTGCCTCCTTCAACCCCTCGCGTACGTCCTTGTCTTTGAAGTCGGGTCTTCTGGACAGGGCGTCCGGTACCAGCAGCAGCGCTCCCTTGATGTACTCCATTCTCGGGACTCCCACCTCCACCAGATCCATGTACCAGCGTGCCTGTCTGCGGCTAAGCTCTCTGCCAGGTTCCATTAGCCATTCAAGGGGGCGGTGATCACCCTGGATGCGGAAGTTGGTGAAGATGAGGTAATGCCGCCAGGTGACGGTGGTACAGTGGTGTAGAGCGCCTAGCTCACGCTCGCCGGTGTGATAATTCTGCTCGGCGGCTGAGAACTGGCGGCTCTCGTATGCTATCACGCGCAGCCCAAGACCATCTCCATTGTCTTGCATCAGTACTCCCCCAAGAGCGATGCCACTAGCATCCGTCTGCACCACGAAAGGTGCTGTGCCGTCTGCGGCACCCTTAATGTTGGGCAAGGCGAGCACTGGCGCTGAGGTGAGGGCCTTCTTCAGCTCCTCGAAGGCCCACTGCTGCATGGGACCCCACTCCCAGGGTACGTCCGACTTGGTCAACCGGGTGAGGGGCTGAGCGATCTCGGAGAAGCAGTGAATGAACCTGCGGTAATACCCCGCCAGGCCCAAGAACTGCCTGACGTGGGTAACCGTCTCCAGCTCGGGCCAGTCCCTCACTGCAGCCACCTTGTCGTGTTGGGGTCTGCAGCCATCCGCGGAGATACAGTGGCCAAGGAACCGCAAGGATTTCTTCAACAGTTGGCACTTGGACCTCTTGAGGAAGACGCCCTTCTCCCTGCACGTCAGGAGCAGTTGCTTGACGTGTTCGTAGTGTTCTTCAGCGGTGTTGCTGAAGACGACCACGTCATCGATGAAGATCCGGACAAAAGGGAGATGGCCCAAGGCCCGCTGCATCCGTCGCTGGTACTGAGACGGTGAATTCTGCAGCCCCTGCGGCATGACCAACCACTCATATGACCCCATCTGGGTGGTGAAGGCGGTCTTCTCGACATCTCCTGGTGCCATCGGTACTTGCCAGAAGCCATCCACCGCGTCGAACGAAGAGAAGAACTTCGCACCCTGCATCTCGTCGAACATCATCTGGATGTCTGGGAGAGGATACTTGTCCTTAACTGTCTGGCGGTTGAGGAGCCGGTAATCGATCACCAGTCGCAGCTCCTTGGGGTTCCCCGGTTTGGGGACCATCAGACAGGGAGCTGCATAAGGGCTGGAAGAGGGTCGGATGTAGCCCTTGGACATCAGGGTCTCCACGCGTTCTCGAAGTTGGCGGAGTTCCTCTGCAGACTTCTTGTAGATGCGCTGGCAGGGCGGCCCCTTCTTGCTCAGCTCAGGGTCCAGGTTAATGTTGGCTTCATCTTGGGGGTCATGTCTGAGTCCATCGATGTTCGGTAGGGCAGTCGTCATCTCCTTTTTGTACTCCTCACCCCAGAAGTCCTGAAACTTGAGGGTCCACTCAGGGCTCACTTCTGCGTCTTCAGTATCCGCAGCGGGTTCGGCGTTCTCAGAGTCGATAGCCGTGGCTGCAAAGGCAGAAGCAGTATCATCGGGGGACTTCTCGGCCATCATGAGCCAGGCGGGTTGTATCTCCGGGTCGTCATTGCCGCGTAGCTTCTGCGTCTCCGCGTACACCAGGTACTTCTTCAGCTGGGCAGGGGTTAGGAACACCTCATCCACCAATCCCGCGCAGGCCGTGCCCTTCGGAGACCTGTCCCCAGATGCTTTCCCAGGAGAACAGCCTGTGATGGTGACGCGATCCCCAATCTTGCCACTGCGGGACTTCCTGAGGAAGGAGACGGAGCCATTCCCTTCATAGCCCAGAGTGACAGGAGAGTGACTGCGCAGCCACCTTCCGCCGAGGATAACATCCACCTGTATGCCCAGTGGTAGGATCCGAAGGGCAAGGGCGTTCTCCGTATAGGTGCCCGTGGTGGTGTGCGTGTTAAACTTGGCGTACGCGGTGGCGCCAGTGATCTTCACAGATCCATCCGCCAGGGTGACTCGCATCTCGGAGCCGGCTCGTGTCGTGAGGCCACATCGCTTAGCGCTCTGCTCCGAGATGAAGTTGTCAGAGGCCCCCGAGTCGATCAGCACCTTGACCGTGTGCCCTCTGAGGGTTGCATAGAATACCAGCAGTAGCGGTCCTTCTTCGTCATGTGCCGCTGCGAGGGTACCCTCGATGTCGGTCTTCCACTGAACTCCCCCATCTGTGCGTATGCTTTTGCACTTGAGGTTGGGGAGGAGGTTGTCCGAGGCCTCGCGGCATTCTTCCAACGTTTGCCTACACGCGGCGTAGAACTCCTCATCCAGCAAATCAACATCTTCAGTCGGATGACTGACGAGGTTTTCTACACTCGCCGTCAGCAAGGTGCCCGCTGAGGTGCATTCGCTCGAGGTGGGGCTGACATGAGTGGTGTCGCTGGTGGTAGGGCTCACATGGGTGGTGTTACTGGTAGTAGGGCTCACATGGGTAGTGCCACTGGTGGTAGGGCTTACATGGGTAGTGCCGCTTACTGTGGGGCTCACGTGGGTAGTGCCGCTTGTTGTGGGGCTCGCATGGGTAGCGACACTATTGATGAGACTGCCATGGGTGAGGGGATCCTCGTCATGCTGAGGGCTGCCAGTAGGGGAGTTGTGGGCGAGTTGGTGGGAGCTCTGGTGGTCAGTTCTCGCCTCAGGGGTCCCAGCTGCTGCCATCTGCTGGGTGAAGCAGAGCGAATTGACTGAGGACTCCTCTTCCATCACCTCAGGGTCTTCAGCGATGGGGTGGCTGTCGAGACGGGGCGGCGCTTCATCTGCTTCATGCGCTCTGACGGTGGTCATCTGTTGGGTGAAGCAAAGCGAGCTGGGTGTGGAGGTCTCCTCCGTCACTACGCAGTCAGATGGCCTTCAAGGTTTCCTCCCGGGGTAGCCGGCGCGTTGTCATGGCGCGAGGACGTCGTCTCTGTCGTGGGCTCGACCAGTGGGGATGATGGAGGGGATGCTCCCAAGGGGCTGGGACCCAGCTTCCTCATCTTATACTGGTGCACTGCGTGTAGACTGCACCAGGCGCCAGGTAAGCCCACGTCTCCCGCTGTCCTGGGTATCGTGCCCACTTCGGTGTCCAGGGTGCAGAGAGAGGTCGAGGATCTCGCTGCTGCTCTTCGTGCACCCTCCTTTTCCCACAGCCTGCTACCGGGGGAGGAATTTGGACTCGAAGTGGCGATCGCCTCCAGCTGCTCGGCGGGCGACAGCTCTCTCCAAGCTGCGTAGAGGTCGGGGGAGCTGGCGCTAGGGGACTCGAGGACCTGCTGGTGACCGTCGTGTGAGAGGAGGTGCCACAGTGCGATGCGTTGATGGCCTTCTCTACGATCTTGAGGTTCACGGGCAATGCGTACCCTCTCCGCCAGCTGGTTGGCGCGGTTCACGTGCTCCTTCGGCGATCGACTCCCAGAGCGTATGCGGCTACGAGTACGCTCCCACATCTTATCCACCAGGTCCTTGGCAGCCTCCGGGGATTTGCGCAGGGCTCTGCGAACTTTTTGCATGGCGACTTCGAGGGGGAGAGAATACAGATCCCTCTTCCAGTGCCACGCAGTCAGCCTCTTCTGCGGGTCTGCGAGGTTGGACTGATAGCTGGGCAGTGGTAGAACAACACGCGGTCGGGGGCGAAGATCGCGGGGCTCTCCGCGGTTGCTGCCCATAATGGGGGGTCTGTGCCGGGGGACTCGCCGCCCCCTCCGACCCTCGATCCTTGCCTGTGTATAAGCAGGGCCGTCATCAAGAGGTAGTGACGGCTCATCGAAGGGGGTGCTTCCTGCAAGAGGGTGGCTGATCAGGTCATCCCTCGGCGGTGATGGGGCACCAGCTGAGCGGTAGGTGTGTCGCAAGCGGGTCCCAGAGGTGAAGGCCACGCTCTTGGGATGGGGACGGTGGCCCCAAGGGTCTCTGCGTCCTCGGGCGCGTCGGGGTTCCACTGGCTCTGACCGCTTCTCCAGGGCGGAGAGGGTCTGATCATCAGGGCAAGACCTCACTTCCTCGAAGGGCAGGGTCTGGGGCTGGTCGCCGGCCAGTCATTCATCGCTCTCCACCGGGGGGAGGCCGTCGCCCTCCACAAGCTCGATACCCGCGAGGGCCGCCAGGGTCTGGTAGCTCTGCTCGTCCTCACAGGTAGCAAGTGCCAAGACCTCCTCGGAGAACTCCTCTGGGACGCCATCCACCGAGGAGATGTCCTCCTGCTGCTCGATGGCCCAGACGACGGCGGCTACAAACCCAGGGGAATTCGCCAATCGAGCGGGTGCATTGGCCCTCCACTCCTTGAGCTTAGCCTCGTCCGTGCAGTTACGGACGATGTGCTCCGCGGAGCCGCAGGCGAAGCACCGGCGAACTTTCGGAGCGTCGGGGCGGGAGAGGCCAGGTGGTGGTGGCAATGGGGTCACTGCCGCGGCAACGGTGGTGGCAGGCCCATTCTCCAGCATGGCAAGAGCTGGGCGGTTCGAAGAGGGGGTACGCCTGAAGAAGGGGGTGCGAGGTGATGGGTTGGCGAAGAAAACAGTACGGGGAGGACGGTCTTGAGAGCGCCTCTGAGCCGCCTCCGTGTCAATGTCACTCTCCACCTCCTCAGCGACTTCCCGAATCTTCAACAAGGCGTTGTGGGTGCCTGGGATATCGTCAGCGACGGCCTTCCTCTCCCACTCTTCTGGTTTGGAGACATCCAAGTGGATGGCTCTCAGGGTCCGGAGGGAATACCCACTTGATAGGTCCTTGCTTCCACCACGCTCTTCTGTATTCTTCTGGCGAAGGGGGTACTGCCATACACCAGCGAACTCAAAATTTGGCCAGGGCTCCGCGACACGATTTTTGAGTGCCTAGGCGCGCGGGCAAGAGTCAAGCAGCAGTGAAAAAGGAGGTGTCAGGTCCAATATGGGGGTCCAGTAAGGTCCCAGACGGTATCTGTATTCCGTAGGTCCCAAGAAGCTCCCGTCAAAGCACTGCCAGAGGACACCAGAAGGTGTTGAAGAACTGCCAGAAACGTCCAGAAACTGTAGAAAGCGCTGTTTGAGGGAGCTTTCCCCGCTGCTGAGGGCCGAGAGGACGGTATCAGGGGTTTCTAGGCTGTTCTATGGGGTCTAAAGAAGGGTTTTTCGGTGGTGGGGGCTACTGGGAGAGGTTTTGGGGTAGGCTGGAAACTGTCAAAAACGGCTGTTTTGGGCGGTTTTTCGCCTTTTTGGGGCTCTGAAAGGTAAGCTATATGGTTTTCTTGGCTACTGTAGACCGGGGAAACCCTTCAGGGTGCTCCCTGACGGTCGTTTGTGGCCTGGGACGGACTTCGGGTTTAAGATCGGAAAACGAATGCTTGGGTTTCTGAGCCAGTTTGGGCCCCCAGTGTTAAGAAGCTAAAATATGACTTTTGAAGATATTTCCCAGAGAATACGGCCGTTGTATACGAAAAAAAATGTACTTACAGAGGCAAAAATTGCGCACGTATAGCCGGAAGTACAGCTCTCCCCCTGTATTACAACGAAAGTTCCAATAGGTCCGTGGGCGAGTTGCGCAGGGGCGAATTCGCAGCACACTGATACCAAATGTGCCCGTGGGCACTACGACAGATGCTCGGAGATATGTTTTTGATTGAACGTGCAAAGGTACACAATTCGGATTTTTATAATATACTGGATCAGGGCCAGATTGAGGTACAAACGATAATTCGGTTCCGAGTTCTGAAGGCTAAACACTTCTCAAGTGCTCCACTTATTCACTCGTCACTCAGGTTGCAGGGTCAACCACTCGAGAGCCGATGTCACACTTCGGCTCAACGTTCAATTCCCGATCCGATCTCATTTCTAATTCCGATTCGTCATTCTCGATTCAGATGTTATGCCGACAGACTGACACGATGACTGCCCCACAGTACTGTCATACTACTGTACTGTCATACTGTCATACTGTCATAGCGTCATACTGTCATACTGTCATAACCTTGATATCTGATATTCGATTTCATTGTCTTTTCAACCCCGATGCGAATCTGACCATTCTTCGAGGGTCTGACTGAGTTCCACGATGACACCCCCACAGTACTGTCATACTACTATAGTGTCATACTGTCATACTGTCATACTGTCATAGTGTCATAGTGTCATACCCCGGACATCTGGTATTCATTCTCATCGTGATTTCAAGCCCAATTTCACTGTCATCGTGCCAATCCCAGATTACCCCCGATGACACACATACGGACGCATAGGCATATCGGCTCACGCTGTGCCTCCGGGCACACAAATCCTTTACAACGCTGCCAAGATCCTCCAGAAATGCCGAGGCCCGTTCCGGGAGTTTCAAATCTGCTTGTGTCTTGCCATCAACTGCTACCTCAAAGTCTGTACCCCGTAGCACCGCATCCAATAACGGGGAAGAAAATGATTGCGTCCCTCGCGACTTCAGGTGCGTCGTTCTTGAGAGCCACAATCTTAGGCTGCAGCAACGACGCTTTCACCCCGTCTCCCAACGAGGTCATCTCAATAACTTTCTTAATCTCCGTGCACAATAATGCAAGAATGTTAGACATCTTGTTTAAAACTAGCTCAGGTATAGAAAAGGTGAAAGTAATTTTCAAAATCGAACTTGACTTCGGTGGTCTGAGCTAGTTTGAATTTGAAATAAGTGCAGGTGCCAGAAATTCTAACAGCTAAATAGGCACCTACCGTGTGGAAACCTGCACCAGGCTCTGTTGATCGCCGACTTTCCTTCCGTCATCAGTGATGACCGCCATTCAGGAGACGGATCGTCTGATCTCACTCCCCGGATCGAGGAAATGAAGAATCACGAAGTGGCTGTTCACCTCCAGCTTCGAAGTCCAAGTGTCGCAGAGTGTCGCTCTGAAGTCGGAAATTGGTGAAAATACTTCACTTTTTCTACCTGCTGACGATTGCTGCGTCTTTCTTCTCCGTTTCCTAACGCAAGTTTTCTTCTTACAATCATGAGTTTCGCAGCAATCGCTACTAGTTCTGATTTGCGGAGGGCGACCCGCGCCTCCCGCAGCGCACGGGCTCGTCAGCTCGACGAGAATTCCGTGCCCAACGTGTCGCCCGCGTTGAATGCAGCGACCTCGGCTCCGCGGGTCTCCCCTCCGCGGGAGGAGCCCGCAATTTTTCGCTCGTTGGGTCTTAATGAATCTGAAGACGGTGACGAGGTGGTCGACGCGGGGGAAAGGTGGTCCCGAGAGAATGCTGAAACGCCGGAGTCGCCGTCCGGACCGTCCTTGTTGCAAGAATTGTCGTTTGGTGACCAAGCTGCCCCTGGACGCGCTGACTCTCCTCCTCCGGCAAGAAATGTGCTGCAGAGAACGTCCTTGGCGGAGGATGTTGCGGGGGGGGCAGCCTCCCTCTCCGTCCGCAGGCGTCCCGCGATGAAGTCCACCAGGTGACGGAGGAGAGGCCGACTATCCCTGACTTGACTGTGAACGCCTTTAATGGGCTGAACTTCTTCGTGTTGCCTGGCAAGGAACTACTGTTGAACCCCTCTATCTTCAAGTCCGAGCACCTACGGAAAATCTGTGCCAAGGTCCCCGGTCTGGAGGTCACGAACAGCCAGTCCAGAGCCACTATGGTGAGGAATCTGGAAAGCTTCCGCGAGGTGCTTGAGAGGTCCCGTACGGCCCCGACGGGGGATACGGCTCAACCTGTGACTCTGACCCCGCGTGCTGATTTGAACGCGGGGGGGCCGGTCCCCCCGCCAATGGGGGACGTCCCGACCGACTTGGTGTCCCGGGAATCGGGACAGCAAACACCTCCCGTTGTCCCTGTTACCGAAGGCACGGGCCCCCGGCGGCCCCCGTCCCCGTTGCACGTCCGGCCGGGAGCCGCACAGACCCCGACGTACCCGCCGGGGTTCGGCCCGCACGTGGACCCGAATGCGGAGCAAGGACTTTTCTCTGGTCTCAATCCTCCCGCAAGCCAAGTCCAAGAACCTCTTCAACCAGCCCAGGTAGCTAGCCCGAGCGCTCCTGCTTGACCTCTCCTTTTCCTTTAGAACTTTGCATTCACTTCGGTTAATTTTGCTAGGGCCTTCTTCTTCCCTGTAGCTTGAAAAAACTTAATCAGCCTGTTCAACCCGTTTTCACTAATTAGGAATTCTTCCCCTCCTTAAGAATAGTCCGGTCCCCGTCCTAGTCCCAAAGAGTAATTAGTTAGGGCCCTTGCGTTAATCTTGGAGCGCAGTACCCGTGCTTGTGGGCGCTTCCTAGGTGGTAAATTTATGGTTCTTGTGAACTTTTATGCTTGCTGTTTGTGGCCTGCCAATTTAAAAGTATTTGACTTGCTTTGAAAGTTTTGAATTTAAATGCTGCTTGTGTCCCGTGGGGACAACAAGAACTGATGTTATCCTCACACTGAGTGAGGCTCTTCTTGGAAGAGTATTTACCCCGTGGGGGTTTTTGTTGCTTGAAATCCTCAGTCTGCGAGGTGTCTCCTCTTGGAGGGACTGTTTACCCCGTGGGGGTTGTTTATGTGGACAATTAGTTTCCAAAATATCTGGTCGGATGTAAGCTCCTGGTTACGGGCCTTCCTGACACAAATTGGTTGAAATTACAGGCTCGGGAGGCCGATGAGGAAGTTGTACTCACGAGAACACTGACTGCCCCAACGGTGGGAGACGACTGTGCAATTTGCTTAGCCAGCCTGCTGGGGGAAATGCCATGTGTTTCAACTGCATGTAATCATCATTATCATGTAGCCTGCTTTGATGGCCTAGATGAGATGTATCATTTGACCAGCCTAGTCCAGCCGGCAGCAATCCATGCTGTATTCACCATGACTTATAGGAAAGTGGTCAGATGTCCGTTGTGTAGATCCGTTCTGGTGGTGGATGAACTCCCATATGGGGAGGATAGATTCACATATCTGTGGTAGACATAAGTGTATGAGTATGATGAGGGCAAGTTTGCATGAGGGTTGTAATTTCCTAATTGTGGCATGGTTTCAAATGATTTGGCATTAATTGTTGTGATTATGATAAAAAATTGTTTGCTGTGATTATGATGAAAAATAATTGCTGTAATTGAGATGAAATATTGCTATTTGAAAATATGAGTTTGTTAAATATTACAAAATTTGAATTTGCTGTAAGGACTGCTGAAAATATGATTGAAATTAATGCTGTTACCATGATGATGTACTTGCTCTAATTATGACAAAATAGTTGCTGTGGTGATGGACAATAAGTACTGCAATTATTATGACTATGATTGCTTTGTTTGATGTGAGGATAGATATGAAGAATTTCTGTGATACGACCGATGAAAGATTGCATGCTTACGACAAGCTGAAGTTGAAAAATAATGATTAGGGAGGGTGATGTGATGTACGTTGACTCGGTACTCCAAAGATCCATGCAAGAGGAGACCAAGGGGGTCTCCAACTGGTTGAAAGCCCACCGATTGAGAAGCGAGCTATTGGAGTGGTGCCTGACCCCGGGGAAGGCGGTGCCGGAGATACCGAAGCTGATGCGAAAGGTGGCAGCTGCCTTTGGCTTGCCGGGAGCCAGTTCGAGGGAGCCGGAGACTCCTCAGTCCTTGTATTCCCTTGCCACTCTCATTGAGAGGGAGTTGGCAGGGGGTACTAGGGATGCGTCCTTGCCGGACAATCACATTGCCCTGTTTGCACATCAACAAATAAGGGCTACAGTTCCAGAGTGCGAGAAAGATGATGCGCACGAGTCAGAACTGCAGATGTTCATAAAAACTCAATCCAAGAAGGCCTCGTTATCAGGCGCCACTAAGCATGTTACTGCAAAACCGGGAGCTCCTGCAGATGGTAATGCCAAATGCCCGAAATGCCAGGGGTCACATATGCTGCGGGACTGCAAGTCTCCTTATGCGTTGAACAAGGATGGATCCATCAATGTGACTTGGGTGGACAAACGAAATAAGAATGACAATAGGAATAACCAGAACCAGTTGGCTCAGCTGCCACCACCTCCTCAGAGGGAGCCTGCCTAGAAACCGTCGAAGTTGCCAGAATGCTGGGCTGTATAATATGTATATAGTGTATCAATATTTGGGAGCGGGCCAGGGTGCCTGTCTTACCGTGTAACATCAGATTCCAGGTTTAAATACCAAATTGAAATGCATTGTTGCATGTGAAATGGATTTACTTGATAAGTTGATTTTGCATTTTTGTGAATTTGCTCTACGTTAGATTTCGAAATGTCGATTTGGCTGATTTTGCTCTGCGTTAAATTTCAGATTTCAGTCTTCGGGATGCTGGATTTCGAATCTTAAAGTTTTTATTTTTTTGCTCTACGTTAGATTTCGTATGACAGTTAAGTATCGAATGGAAATGCGTTGTTTCTTGTGGAATGAATTTACTTGGAAAAATGATTTGCATTTTTTGTGAATTTGCTCTACGTTAGATTTCGAAATTTCGATTTGGCTGATTTTGCTCTACGTTAGATTTTCAGATTTCAGTCTTCGGGAGGCTGGATTTTCTAATTTTGGATTTGTTTTTTTGCTCTACGTTAGATTTCGCGGGTCAGCTTCGGAACACTGGATTTCGGACTTTGGGATGCATATCTCAAATTGGAGTGCTTCGCGAATGCAGGCAATTAATGCCAATTATCTTGCCTGCACGGACCACCTGGTGCCCGTCCGTCATAGAAGCCTCCCTTTAACATGGGGATGCTGGACGGTTAGAGTACTAACCGCAACGGGTGGGTTACTCTACACGAGTAGCACACCGGAAGTGGCCAGGCTCGAAAATCGTCCATCCCTTTCCACAAGATTGGGGCCCGGTAGAGACTGGGGTGCGATTTTCGAGGAGCATTTCTCCTGAAAGGAAGAGTGCTCTGGTGTGGTTGTTGTCTCGAACAGGGACACGAGCCAAACTCAGCCCCACGAAAGGAATTGCTTTTCTTCGATGGTGCATGCCGCTTTAACGCGTCGCCGGATTTGAGGCAAGCCTCGTTCGGGGTAGCACTCTGCTCAGAACAAGGTCAACAATGGACTCGGGACTACGGGCGCCTTGGATCCAAGACGAATAATTATGCAGAATTCGTGGGTGCCGTGATTGCAATCCAGAGAGCGATAGAATGGAACTTGACCACAGCAACAATTGTTGGGGACTCGGAGCTAGTGGTGTCAGCATTCTCGGGCTCCCGTAACGTTATCGCAAAAGACTTGGAGAGACTACTTATCATTGGGAAAGCTCATATGGCCTTGCGCCCGGATTGTGTTTTCAATTTTAAGCATGTGGCACGGGACCACAATAAACTGGCTGACAGCCTGGCCAACTTCGCACTGGATTCTGACATGCCGGAAACGACAAGTGTGAGAGACCCGCTTGCGTTTATTACCATGGCGATTAAGGGCTTCGACAGTGCCCGGGAAGTGATGGAGAGGCAACAGTCTTTAGGGCCGCGTGAGGCCCAAGGGCAGGACACCTTGGCCCCTTCAGTAATGGATGCCCTCAGTGGTAATTTGGTCCCGGACCCCCTTTCCGCACCAGCTAGGGATACGGGGGAGTTCCGGGTGGGAACTATCCATGAGTGTACCCAATCTGGGACACGGTGGTAACATCATCAGAAATGGGATTGCTGGTCAAAGAATGAGCAAAGAATGGAGTCTCCATCTCGGATTTCTTCCAACATTTTTCAGGCACTTACGAAGGGGCTCGTTTCGACTCAAAAACACCCCCGAGGATGCAATTCAAGAATCATGCGATACCGGATCATTTGATCCCCTGGATCTCTGGTAAGATACAGGACGAGCTCAAGTGGGGAGCGATAAGAGTCTGGGGAAAAGAAGGGGAGTGCTCTCCCTCGCATCTAGTTATGCCGGTAGGGGTGGAGCCAGCCAAACCAAGAAAGATCAATGATGCAAGATTCCTTAACCTTTGGTGTAAGGATATTCCGTTTACTTACGAGTCGGTGACAATGCTTCCACAAATCTTAGAGGTGGGGGATCCGGCATTTATTATGGACCAAGCGAACGGATTCTTCCATGCGAGGCTTACAGAAGAGTCGCAACAGTACATGGGTTTCCTGTGGGAGGGATATTACGTCTATACAGTTCTCAATTTTGGATGGAAACTGGCGCCGGTCATTTATAGCGCCTTCGCGGGGGAATTTGCGGGATTCATCCGGCGGCTGAGGATGCCATATTCATACTACATCGATGATAATGCCGGGGGACCGGCCCCAGTGGGAGCTTCGACTCTTACGAAACAGGAAAGAACCGCAATCTCGGTGTTCGTTGTCTCGTCATGCATGACGGCGGCGGGATATTTTATTCACCTGGAAAAGACGGAGTTCATTCCGTCCATGACCATCACCTGGCTAGGCATTGGCGTTGACCTTGCGAAGCAGGAGTTCTTCATCCCGCAGAGAAAATGGGAGAAGTTCTTGAGCCTGGCAACGGACCTGCGAGCTTTTTCAAAAATTTCGGCCAGAGACCTGGAGAGGGTGGCAGGAAAGTTGGTTTCAATGTCAATTGCAGCCCCAGGTATCCTTATAGCATGCAGGAAGTTGTATGCCTTTCTGGCTAAAAGGCACGAATTCTGCAGAAAACGTTTTTTCCTGAACAATAAGCAGATGAGACATTTCAAACTCTACTTGAGTCAACTCTTCCAGCCGTCGTTGATTAAGGTGTCCGCATTCAGAAAGCAGGCCCACTGCTCGATTCTTGTGGATACAAACGACGATTGTACAAAGGTCACGGCATCAATCAGAGCAGGGGAATTCCAAGATGAAATTTCGTGCTATCGTGATTTGAAAACCTGCTCGTCGGTGGATCAATCATTTTTGATTTCAGAAGCCTTGTTCGAAATCCCAGTAAAACGGGTCCCGCAACGCTGGGACATAATCTTGGATAAAAATATCTGGGATTCATCGAGAGTCCTCTCGTCTAACCTGGACACAAAAGCATGCAAGGACCTGGCAGAAAGGCTCTATAGATTTGTCGCGGATAACAACTTGGAGCTGAAGGTGGTTTCTTTTTCAAGGGGACCTGATGGAGCTATTGTAGTCCCGGATGAAGAGTCTCATTATTCACTAATGCCACGGGTCTCTCCTCTGTTGAACATGATGTTTGGACGGCACAACATCGACTGCTTCGCAACAACGGCTAATGTTCGAGGATGCCCCAAAATGCGATTTTGCTCAAGGCTGCCAGAGAAAGAAGCTTGTGGCACCAATGTCTTTGCCTATCCACTAGCGCGACTAAACTGTTATGCTAATCCGCCTTTTGCATTAATAATGGGACCGTTCCTGATGTATCTAAGAGAACAAAAAGCGTCAGCCTCTGTGGTTGCTCCACAGTGGGATGGTTTCTCTCCAGATGGGTTCTGGTGGACTGCGTACAATAAACTGTGCAAACAGAAGTTCAGAATCGCTGAAGCAGGAGAGGTCTGTTTCCAACAACTTAGAAATGGACGATGGTTAGAGGCAGGCCCACTCCCGTGGGCAGTCTGGATTTTTAGATTCGTTTTCTCTTAAGAATAGTTCGTATTTCAAAACAAAAAATCATGTCATATATTAATAACCTCCCAGAGTAATCCGTTTGTCTTGGATAATATATTGTTGTGAACACCGGTAACTTTCGGGGAAGGGGAACAATTTGAGGTTGACAGGGTGGTGGCAAGAGCCTGTTGAGAAAAGCCCCTGACTGGGCCGCCATACAGCTAAGAACGAAGGAGCTTCAGGAAGCAAGGGCCCGGGATGTGTACCAATCGGCCAAACTCCGGAATTTGCGGGCCCTAGCGGAATTCCTGGCTTGCATAACCCCACCAGAATCATTGGATTCGTGTACAACACAACACATCTTATGGTATCTTATTTACTTGGAACAGTTCGGTAAGACCAACGTGCATTCGGCCACGTGTCCTCAACTGGGAGGGTGTAATTGCCCAGTCAGACAAGCCGCAAGTTCGGTCAATTCCCTTATCGGCAGACTTTCTAGTGCCTTCCAGGATTTCGGAAGGTGTGGGTCGGACAACCCGTGCACGGGTATAGTGGTTAAGGTCTACGAAACAATGACCAGGAACGAACAATTGCAAGCAAGAATCACCCCAAATCAGGCAACACCACTATTCAGTTGCACGATCGACAAGCTAGTGATTCACATGAACGCAGAGGCAGCTGGTTTTGCCTCGACACAAGATTGGATACTTTTGTTCATCACTCTTAGATGTAAGGCAATGATCCTGATGGACCTATACGCTCTGAAGAGACCGGCGGAGCTGGGCGCCACAAGGGTGGAAGGGATCATAAGATTCCCTGATAACTCCGGTTTTCTCTTCAACTACCAGTGGGGGAAGACACTCCGTTCGGGCGATGAACACGTTTTCGGAATCAAAAGGCTCCCCGATAAATCTAAGTGCCCCATCTCAGCGTTGGAAGACTACCTCCTAGTGATGAAAATTTTGGGTCGGAACCTTGCACAAGGATTCCTGTTCAGGCCGGTCAGGTCTGGCAAAGTGGAGAATAGTCCAATTTCCAGGAAACAGATGAATTCAGACCTCAAATGCTGGTTGCAAAAAGCAGGGCTGTTCAATGGGGAAACATTCTTCAGCATTTGGACGGCAGGAGCGATTGAACTTTTCCTTGAAGGAGCCGACCTGCAACGGGTTATGGGACAGGCATATCGGAAAACAGAGAGGGTTGCTAGACATTATATGAAAGTGTGGCAAGTCTTGGGAATGTCATCCTCAAGGAAGATAGAGAAAGTCTCGACGAAAGAATACATGGAGCTGAATGCGGCACAATCATTCGTGCGGGTATTTGTATGAGTAATTTGATTATCAAAATTCTGTTGGCTCGAGTTTGAGAGTTGGGGTGGAAAGGCGTCAAGAGGCGGGGGTTGTGAGTGTTGGCGGAGAGGCGACGCTGGAGTCCTGCCTTGTTGCGTCGCCTTACTTTCCGCTCTTTTTCTCGCCATTCCTACCCAACGGGAGCGGATCGGACAAGGTGACTGGGCGGTCATCCGATTTACGGGGTATCCGCAGGATCAACAGTATCACCGTTGATCGCCGACTTTCCTTCCGTCATCAGTGATGACCGCCATTCAGGAGACGGATCGTCTGATCTCACTCCCCGGATCGAGGAAATGAAGGATCACGAAGTGGCTGTTCACCTCCAGCTTCGAAGTCCAAGTGTCGCAGAGTGTCGCTCTTTAGTCGGAAATTGGTGAAAATACTTCACTTTTCCTACCTGCTGACGATTGCTGCGTCTTTCTCCTTCGTTGCCTAACGCAATTTTTCTTCCCTGTCAGCCCAGCACCCTTAAAAATGGGTTCTCCAACTCAGGCTCCGATCTGACGCTGGAGTGCTGCCTTGCTGCTTCGCCTTACTTTCCGCTCTTTTTCTCGCCATTCCTACCCAACGGGAGCGGATCGGACAAGGTGACTGGGCGGTCATCCGATTTACGGGGAATCCGCAGGATCAACGGTATCACTGTTGATCGCCGACTTTCCTTCCGTCATCAGTGATGACCGTCATTCAGGAGACGGATCGTCTGATCTCACTCCCCGGATCGCGGAAATGAAGAATCACGAAGTGGCTGTTCACCTCCAGCTTCGAAGTCCAAGTGTCGCAGAGTGTCGCTCTTAAGTCGGAAATTGGTGAAAATACTTCACTTTTCCTACCTGCTGACGATTGCTGCGTCTTTCTTCTCCGTTTCCTAACGCAAGTTTTCTTCTTACAATCATGAGTTTCGCAGCAATCGCTACTAGTTCTGATTTGCGGAGGGCGACCCGCTCCTCCCGCAGCGCACGGATCCGTCAGCTTGATGAGAATTCCGTGCCCAACGTGTCGTCCGCGTTGAATGCAGCGACCTCGGCTCCGCGGGTCTCCCCTCCGCGGGAGGAGCCCGCAATCTTTCGCTCGTTGGGTCTTAATGAATCTGAAGACGGTGCCGAGGTGGTCGACGCGGGGGAAAGGTGGTCCCGAGAGAATGCTGAAACGCCGGAGTTGCCGTCCGGACCGTCCTTGTTGCAAGAATTGTCGTTTGGTGACCAAGCTGCCCCTGGACGCGCTGACTCTCCTCCTCCGGCAAGAAATGTGCTGCAGAGAACGTCCTTGGCGGAGGATGTTGCGGGGGGGGGCAGCCTCCCTCTCCGTCCGCAGGCGTCCCGCGATGAAGTCCACCACGTGACGGAGGAGGCACTGACTATCCCCGACTTAACGGTGAACGCCTTTACTGGACTTAACTTCTTCGTGCTGCCTAGCAAGGAATTACTTTTGAACCCGTCAATCTTCAAGTCCGAGCACCTTCGGAAGATCTGTGCCAAGGTCCCCGGTCTGGAGGTGACGAACAACCAGTCCAGAGCAACTATGGTTCGGAATTTGGAGAACTTCCGTGAGGTGCTGGAGAGGTCACGAACGCCCCCGACGGGGGATATGGCTACACCTGCTAATTTGACCCCGCGTGCTGATCTGAACGCGGGGGGGCCGGTCCCCCCGCCAATGGGGGACGTCCCGTCTGACTTGGTGTCCCGGGAATCGGGACAACAAACACCTCCCGTTGTCCCTGTTACCGAGGGCACGGGCCCCCGGCGCCCCCCGTCCCCGTTGTACGTCCGGCCGGGAGCCGCGCAGACCCCGACGTACCCGCCGGGGTTCGGCCCGCACACGGACCCGAATGCGGAGCAAGGACTTTTCTCTGGCCTCGACCCCCCTGCAAGCCAAGCACAAGAACCTCTGCAACCAGCCCAGGTAGCTAGCCCGAGCGCTCCTGCTTGACCTCTCCTTTTCCTTTAGAAATTTGAATTCGTTTCGGTTAAATTTGCTAGGGTCTTCTCCTTCCCTGTAGTTTGATACAAACTTAATCAGCCTGTTCAACCCGTTTTCACTAGTTAGGAATTTCTTCCCCTCTTTTAGAATAGTCCGGTCCCCGTCCTTGTCACAAAGAGTAATTAGTTAGGGCCCTTGCAGTAATCTAGGAGCGCAGTGCCTGGGCTTGTGGGCGCTTCCTAGGTGGTGAAATTTGGTTCTTGTAAACTGTTATGCTGCTGTTTGTAGCCTGCCAATTTAAAAAGTTTGACTTGCTTTAAAAAAGTTTGAATTTAAAATGCTGCTTGTGTCCCGTGGGGACAACAAGAACTTGGTTATCCTCACACTGAGTGAGGCTCTTCTTGGAAGAGTATGTACCCCGTGGGGGTTTTGTTGTTTGAAATCCTCAATCTGTGAGGTGTCTCCTCTTGGAGGGACGTTGTGCCCCGTGGGAGTTGTTTATGTGGACAATTGGTTCCAAAGTATCTGGTCGGATGTAAGCTCCTGGTTATGGGCCTTCTTGACAAAAATTGGTTGATATTGCAGGCTCGGGAGGCTGATGATGAAGTGGTGCTCACAAGAACTCTGACTGCCCCAACGGTGGGAGACGATTGTGCCATTTGCTTAGCCAGCTTGCTGGGAGAAATGCCGTGCTGTGTTTCAACTGCATGCAATCACCACTATCATGTAGCCTGTTTCGATGGCCTGGATGAAATGTACCATTTGACCAGCTTAGTCCAGCCAGCAGCAATCCATGCTGTTTTCACCATGACCTATAGAAAAGTAGTCAGATGTCCATTGTGTAGATCTGTGCTGATTGTGGATGAACTCCCATATGGGGAGGACAGATTCACATATCTGTGGTAGATATACGTGTATTATTTTTCTGATAAAGCCTATCGGACACCAGGTGGGAAGGATGTCATGGCCCGATCGCGTCATGGTGACCTGAAATCGCGACCTGACCTCATGAAGGCGTGACACAAGCGTTGCCACGCTCGTGTCGCCGGCGATTCCTGGCGAAATCCAAACGACCGCTCCCTAGATTCGATGATGCCTCGACTTTTGTTGTTAAATCCCTGAAACTCGACTCTCTGCGCTACAGTTCGTACGATTGGGGCATGCCCGCCGCTGCGGCGGGCATGCCCCATGGTATCCCCCACTGCAAGCTTTAACAAAATTTAACCTTCGCAGCGCCCGCCCTTTACCTTTACCTCTTACTTCCTTCTTTCTCGCAAAAATGCCAGGCGCGTGCGTTGACCCAGATGCTGCTGAGGGAAAATATATTCAGAAAGTCTTAAACCGCACGCGAAGAGATGAACAAGATGCTGACGGCTGCTGGTTGGTCGACCTCTGCGTCGATTGCAAGTTCGACGTCTTGAAGAGTCGAAAAGAAATCGATCGCTGTCGCAGGCAACATGAGGGACCGAACTGGTACACCGTCGTGTTCCCAGCATGCGGCGACTGCATGGTGGAGTACACCACCGTCGCCAAACGTGGTGATCAAACCACGAAGCATGTTGTATGGTACGCATGCTAACCTACCTGCCCTACTTTTCGTCAGCTTCTTGCTTCAACCTCATCGTACGTTTCTTTTCTTCCAGGATCAAGTCGCGGCACCCGGATACCGGGCTGTACACCGTTCAAGACGCCGACCCCCCCCACGCGATCCATGAGCGCGTGGCCTTGGAGTATCATTTCGCCAGGAGTGACTTCAAGGTCCACCGCGGCAGCAGATTGGAGCAGGAGGGGTTTAGCCGCGTCGAGCGGATGACTGGGCACTCCCTGTTTCCCACGCAGGTTCACCCAGCCGCAGGTAAGAATATTGCTTCTACTTGCCTTTCCCTCATCGTCTTCTTTTTTTCTTTATTCTTTTATTCTTTTAAAGAACGCATCTTACCTTCCACAGATGCTGGTCCGCCTCAACAGCCTGGCGCGGCTGCGGTCCAAAAAAAAAGGAAACGCGATGACAGAAACGGTATTTCCTTTCCCACAGTCACCGTATGCATCTTTGGTTTTCTGGTTTTCTGCGCTGTCTTCTTTTAAGTCAATCTGTCTACAAGGGGTTTTCTTCTGATACTAAGAAGTTCTTCAACTAACTCGCTGTATACGCCTGATACCTACTGTGTGTGCCCCTTCAGCACAAGTGAAGCGGCAGGGTGGGGCAGCCCATGTACCAGCTTCTGCTGCTCATGCTCCTGCAGGTGCGTGCCCGCCTGCCCCTAGCATGCCCCATGGCCCAAGGTTGCCCTGTATGCCCTAAGCTCTCAGTGGGATGTGGATGCCCCTGTTGTTGCTCCCCAGATCCTCAAGCCCTGCATGCATGCCCTAAGGATTCCAGATGCTCCATGCCCTACCGATGTAGTGCCCCCAAGGATGCCCCGCTGTATGCCCCATCCCCCACCACATGCATGCCCCAAGGTTGCAATGTATGCCCCAAGCCCCAGGGGATGCATGCCCCAAGGTTGCCCTGAATGCCCCATGCCCCGGGGTATGCATGCCCCAAGGATGCCTGTATGCCCCATGCCCCGCCACACATGCATGCCCTCAGCCAACCCGTATGCCCATGCCCCGCCAGGATGCATGCCCCAAGAATGCCCCGTATGCCCCATGCCCCAAACATGCATGCCCCCAAGGTTGCCCTGTATGCCCCATGCCCCAGCAGATGCATGCCCCAAGAATGCCCTGTATGCCCCATGCCCCAGCAGATGCATGCCACAAGGTTGCAATGTATGCCCCATGCCCCAACAGATGCATGCCCCATGGTTGCCATGTATGCCCCATCCCCATGCCCCAGGGGATGCATGCCCCAAGGATTCCCTGAATGCCCCATGCCCCAGCAGATGCATGCCCCAAGGATGCCCTGTACAGTATGCCCCAAGCCCCAGGGGATGCATGCCCCAAGGTTGCCATGTATGCCCCAGGCCTCAGGGGAGATGCGTGCCTCATGTTTGTCTTCTATGCCCCCCCAGGCCCCAGCAGATGTATGCCCCGAGGATGCCCTGTATGCATCTGGGGCATCTGGGGGGGGCACAATGGACACAGACTCATCTGGGGGGGATACTGTGTAGACACCTGCATCTGGGGGGGCATGGTGGACACACACGCATCTGGTGGGCACTTTTGACAGACACGCATCTGGGGGGGGCACAGTGGACACGCACGCATTTTGCGCAGAAGCCTGCCCCAAGCATTCTGGGGGGGGCACTGTGTAGACACCTGGGATGGGGGATGGTGTAGCAGTCGAGAGGGGACAGCAGGCACGGGCTGCTGGCAGCCGGGAGCAGCAGGCACATCAGCAGCCTCGGAAGCCGGCTCCACGTTGTCCACCTGCAGATGCCCGCCCAGCTGCTGCACAGGGTGGCGGCTCCTTGCCCGAGGCACAGCGCCAGCAGCAGGACCAGCAGCAGGCACAGCAGCAGGCACAGCGAACACAGGATGCCGCCACTCAGACAGAGGAGGACCCATGTGTCCATCAAGTCGGTGGAAACGTGGATGAGGCCATAGGACATGCCCTGAGTGGGGCAAATCAGGTCCACCAGAGTCCAGAAGAGGCCCTCCATCCAGTTGTCCGACTCTTCGCCCCTGGCGACATTCGGGACAGCTGGATGGCTCTTCATGTTGATGACCTCACCACAAGGTTGCTCAACTTCACCCGAGTGCTGCATCCTAAGAGGGTGTCACCTGAATGGTCTTGGCTGCAACTATGCATGGCATACTCGCATGTCTGCACCGTGCTGTCTGCCCATCTGCAGCGTCAGCACCAGCACCAGCAGCAGCGGCAGGACCAGCATCAGCAGCAGCAGCAGCAGCAGCAGCAGCAGCAGCAGCAGAAGCGTGTGCCAGTGCAGCAGCAGCAGCAGCAGCAGCAGCAAGACCAGCAGCAGGACCAGCAGGCACCGGCAGTAAGACCACCAGCAGCAGCAGCAGCAAGACCAGCAGCACCAGCAGCCAGACCAGCACCAACAGCAGCAGCAGCACCAGCAGCAGCACCCGCAGTTGGTCAGCAGCAACAGCAGCAGCAACAGCAGCAGCAGCAGCAGCAGCAGCAGCAGCAGCAGCAGCAGCAGAAGCGTGTGCCAGAGCGGCGGCAGCAGCAGCAGCAGCAGCAAAACCAGCACCAGGACCAGCAGGCACCAGCAGCACCCGCAGATGCCCATCCCGCTCCTGGTCCTGCACCGGATGCACAACCACAGCAGTCGCAGCAATATCAGCGTGTGCGTGCCTCTATTGCCAGGAGAATGGCCGCATCCAACACCAAGGCCAAGGAGCAGCAGGCCCAGCAGCAGCAGCAGCAGCAGCGAGAGCGGCAGCAGCAAGACCAGCAGCAATACCACCAACAGAACCAGCAGGCGCCAGCTGCGAGACCACCACCAGCCGCAGCAGCAGCAGCAGCACCAGCACCCGCAGTTGCCCACCCAGCTCCTGGTCCTGCACGGGTGGCACAAGCACAGCCGCCACATCAGCAGCCTCGGAAGCCGGCTCCACGTTGCCCACCTGCAGATGCCCGCCCAGCTGCTGCACAGGGTGGCGACTCCTTGCTGGGCGGCTTGATGGCTAGGGCGGCTGCGCCGAACAAGCAACCAGAATGGCCGGATAGCCATGAGATTCTCCGGGTATGCCCCAAGGATGCCCTGTAAGCCCCATGCCCCGGGAGATGCATGCCCCATGTTTGCACTGTATGCCCCATGCCCCGGGGGATCCATGCCCCATGTTTGCACTGTATGCCCCATGCCCCGGGGCATGCATGCCCCAAGGATGCCCTGTATGCCCCATGCCCCGGGGGATGCATGCCCCAAGGATGCCCTGTATGCCCCATGCCCCGGGGGATGCATGCCCCAAGGATG
>LGRX02001095.1:0-62002 GCA_001247695.2 Cymbomonas tetramitiformis | reverse complement strand
CCTTCCCCGTCCAGGCAGTGCCTTCCTTCATCCTTCATTATGTCTTCGTTAAGCCTTCATATTGCCTTTGTTCAGCCTTTATAGTGCCTTCGTTTAGCCTTCCCGGTCCAGGCAGTGCCTTCCTTCATCCTTCAGTGTGTCTTCGTTTAGCCTTTATATTGCCTTCGTTCATTGCTATATTGCCTTCGTTCAGCCTTCATATTGCCTTCCTTCAGCCTTCCCGGTCCAGGCAGTGCTTTCCTTCAGCCTTCATGCTGATTTCGTTTAGCCTTGCCGGTCCAGGCAGTGCCTTCCTTTTGCCTTTGTTAAGCCCCCCTTCCCCCTCCCCCCCCTGTTTCAGGCAGTGCATTCCTGCAACAGGCTTCCTTCTATCTGCAGGCAGCCTTAGATCCATGTGTGGTTGGCTTTTTTGAATTGCTACAGGACTATGTGGAGGCACAGTACATGAAGGACTGCATCCACTGTTTGTACAATATGGTGATGCATGGGTGGTTCTTATGCCATCCTGGCGTATCATTCAAGGATAGTAGCCAACGAGCCCAAGATTCAGCTAGGAAGCTTGGAGAGTTCTTGGAAGAAAACCGCCATTTCTCGGAACTTACCTCAAATCTGCACTATGTTGTATGCCATCTTTTCCAATCAGAGAAGAAGGCAGGACGCACCAGTCGCAAGGCGGCGTGATCTGTATTTGGAACGTAAGATTCGTTGGCACCCTTAAGCATGGTGTTGTGTGTCGTGTGAGTGAAGAGCCCGAGAAACTACAAGAACGGAATGAGGCGGTTGTTCACGGAATCTGTGCAATGGAGCACCTATGTAAAGAACATGGCGTAGCACTCCCTGCAGGTATGCCTTTGTTCAGCCTTTACTGTGCCTTTCTTCTATATGCAGTGCTCTCGTTCAACCTTCATTCTGCAATCCTTTTGCATGCAGTGCCTTCTTTCAGCTTGAATGCTGCTTTTGTCCAGCCTACCTTTGCATACAGTGCCTTTTGTTTAGGCAGTGTCTTTGTTCAGCCTTAATTTCGCCTTCCTTCTACAGCCCGTTCCTTTATTCAGCCTTCGTTTAGCCTTTCTGGTGTAGGCAGTGTCTTTATTAACCTAACCAGGCAGTGCCTTTGTTTAGCCTTTGTTTAGCCTTCATTTATCCTTCCTTCAGCCCTCGTTCAAGCCTTCATTTCGTCTTCCTATCGAAGGCAGTAGCGCCTTATGTTCAGCCTTCATGCTACCTTTCTTCAGCCTGTGCCCTCTTTCCGTGTACGCTCTCACTTTTAGTCCGGATTGATGCAGGCAACTTGCAATACATGAAGGACGAGGGCATGCCCGAAAGTTCACTACGCGCTTTACAATACCTTGTGCCGTTGAGTGATTTTCAAGAAGAAATGGACATAGTTGGGAAAATCGCCATAGATCAAATTCTACCCAACAACGTAGATGTGGACGACTGCGAGTTCAAGGTCTATCAACGCTTAGCAATTGGTCCTAAAATTGAAATCGTGGCTTCTTCCAACAAGTTGCTACAAGTGAAGCAATCTTCCTATGTCGTTTGCCGCGACCTAGTGACTTATGGACAAGTAGCCATGATTGTGCAAGTCAGAAAACGACAAGATCATTCATTTACTCGTGGATACGTCCTATTGTGGCAGTTGGACCTTGCAATGAAGGAATGGCGTGATGTAATTGCAATTTGCACTTACCCACAAGTACCAAAATTGGTGGCCATTGCCTGTGAACGTGTGCTTGGTAGATGTGCTGTGCTGGAAAACGGAGCGGAGTTAAGAATGTGCCTGATCCCACGTTGCATTAGCAATGACCTCAGGTTATGACAGATGAAATCTGTACAATATGTAATTACTATGTGTATGTAATTTGCCAACTCTAATTATGTACCTTCGTTGTGCTGTTATTAAGCCTTCGTAGAGCCTTTATTATAACTTCGTCATTTAAGTATATAAACGAAGGTACAATGAAGGCTACCTTTAAATCACCTTCGCCAGGCCTTTATATAGGTTTTAAAGTTGGTTGCCAACTTCCTTAAACCCTAAATATTAACCTTCGTTACGCATTTAAGTATACAAACCAAGGTACAACGAAAGTACAATGAAGGCTACCTTTAAATCACCTTCGTCAGGCCTGTATGTATGTTTTAAAGTTGGTTGCCAAGTTCCTTAAACCCTAAATATTAACCTTCGTTACGCCTTCGTTACGCATTCAAATATACAAACGAAGGCACAACGAAGGCTTTACGAAGGCTACCTTTAAATCACCTTCGTCAGGCCTTTATGTATGTTTTAAAGTTGGTTGCCAACTTCCTTAAACCCTAATTATTAACCTTCGTTTAGCCTTTGTTTAGCCTTCGTTACGCATTCGATACGCCTTTATTATGCCTTCGTTACGCCTTCGTTACGCCTTCGTTACGCCTTTGTTATGTTTAAATCTTGCCTTTATTGAACCTTTATGAGAGCAAAATGAAAGCAGAAAAAATGACGTGAGTGTTGTGGACCACTTTGAAAGTGGCTGAGTATCTGCAAAATTGAGCTGTAGGAACTTAGCTTGAAAGCAGTATCCTGGCAGCAATTTTTAGAAAGGGACCGCCCTGGCTAAAGCACAGGCCTCCCTCTAGCAGTTTCCAGCTCCTAGCTGTTTGTTGTTTCGGAACAGTTTGATTTGTCTGTGCTCCGCTCTCTGCCACCTGAACAGCACTCCGTACAGTTACAGGGTGGTGTGCTGGATTCAGTGCACCGTAGGTCAGTATGTGCATGACTCCGTTTAGCTGTACCAGTACTCGTACAGTACTTGGTGGCAGAAACCTAGGTCACAGATACGCTTATATTCGTTTATCTCTTATAATCAGTTTACACTTGTATGAAAAGTATTCAGTGACCACTCTATATATTACGGTATAATATATCTCACACCCGATATATGTCATGATTGTGCTGATTTCAGCATGACATAATGCCAAATACAGAGTGTTTTGCTAGTATTTATTGGCATTTCAGGGTATATAGTTTTACAGTTACAGTGACCCTTATCTCCCCCAGTGATATTAGGGTGTTACTTGTCATCAGTAACCCTAAAATATGTCAAATTAAAGCAGTATGAACATTTTTCAAAGAAATTGAAGCAAAACTGCATTTAATATATCACTGTGTATCACGTCGTATTTAGGAGGTATGTTACACCCCTGTAACTGTACACGCGAATATATATAATATTAGGGTGTTACAGATGCTGTACTATTTTGAGCATATTTTTCAATAGCTAATAAAATAGGGTAACGAAAAAAATGAAACCCAAATTTTCATTTTCAAATCATACGTGTGAGTTTTTCACGTATTTTGGTACAGCAACTATGTATACCCCTAGATGTTACACACCTGATATTTAGGGTGTTACACGAGATATGACTATGCACATTATGTTTTTCAGATACCTTAATAGGTATAAAATCACAATTCGTGAAAAAATGGAGTCGAAATTTCAGTTTTGAAATTTATCGCCAACGATTTTTACCCATTTTCCACCTTTTTTGGCCATTATATATGTACTATAGTACATATATATCAGTGGTTGTGTAATGTGCATGCTACAGAACTCACGTAACTTATCTCACTTTTGCACATGACATTTTTCATGGTTTTTTTAGTGAAGATATCTGATGGTCAGTATGTGTGATTGCACACACATATGGGTTTTACTGATTTAAACCCATGGAAAATGGACCAAGATTTATTTTAGGAATTGCTGGAACAGTCACACCGCTCGCTTTGTGACTCTTCCTATAGTAGTGTGTATGACTGTCACCCGAACCCGAACCCTAACTGTTTATGCCCGTTATAACGGGTTAACTTATCAACTTTATTACATTCTGAGAAAACTGATCACTGAGTGAATATATCCCGAGTCCTAGGGGTATATCCAACAGGTTTGGCCCCACGCACTCTTTATTTAGACACTGCGTAGTTTGGCCATGTCAGGCTAAACACCGACGCTTGAGATGGAGTGAGGGGCTCCTCTAGAGGCGCGGCGGAGCGGTATGGCCTAGTTACGCGACTGGTTGATTGGACTTACGGAGAGCTCGGGCTCGTGGCTGCTTGATTTTCCCGTACTACGCGTTGGTAGACGTTGGAATTTTGGTCGGATCCGACACCAAGTTCCTTGGCCGCGTTGTTAGATCCACATGCACGTTTGGGGAATCTTTTACGCCGCAGCTTTCCTTCTTTTCCTCGACAACCGCCTCACGACTCTTGGCCGCCGCTCCTTCCGCACCTCGCCACATTTTCCCTCACTTCGTCTCTGTAGTCTTCTACATCATGGTTGCGACTAGATTGACCTCAAGTATGGCGTCTCGCCGACGCTCACTAGCTACAATTTTCGACTCCGCTGCCGCACGTAATTCCGTCACACCGGCTACGCCGGCGCCCGCTGGTGCTCCAGCTGCGAACTCCGCCCAAGCCGTATTCTTGGCGGGTGTTCGCTCGCTCACGCGTGAGCGCTTCGACGAGAGCGTGGCGAAGCACGTCATCCGGAAATGCTTTCCCGACAAGCATGACCGGTTTACGGGTACGGAGTCGAACGCTCAGGTGCTCTTCTCCAAGCTGGTGCCTGCTCTCCAGGAGGCATTCGAGGCCGAGGACGCGCTATTTGCCCCTATGTTCGACTTGGAGGACTCCACGTTGGCCGTGCGACCCGAGGCCAACAAGCTCCTCTTCTCAACTCTCGAGCTCATCGTGTCTCCCGCCTCTCCAGCGGGTGACTGGCTCGAGGCATCTGCGACCTTGCACCCTCTGGACGGCAAGCGGGCCCTGCTGGAGCTCGCAAGGCGTCTGCTGGACTCCGGTGCACCCTTCCAGGGGACATCGGACCTCCTTGGCGTCCGTTTTAAGGCCCACACCGACCCGTCCGAGTCCATCACGGACTTCAACGCGGCCTTACGGTCCGCCAAGAGGCGCAACACCCTCGACGATGACGAGGTGAAGGAGCTCTTCCTCGCCGCGCTGGACCCAGGATTCTACGCGCCGGTGGTGTCGAGGCTCTTCACCCACCAGCAGCGAGCGGCCGTGGACCTTCTTACCATTCAGCAATGGGTCCTCGAGTGCTACGCCCGACACGTGGCAGCCGGTACGCACACTGCCTCGTTCGCCCTGTCCGCAGCGGCCGTGGCCAATGACGGCGACACCTCGCAGCTGTCCGACCTCACGGCCATCATCCTCGACGTGAAGCGGCAGCTGAAGGTCCTCACGGACAAGGTCAACGGGCGGGGTTTTACCCCGCGGGCGGACAAGAACAAGATCGGCAACGGGGGAGGCGGCTCCGGTGTTCGTTTTGCGGCAGGTGACCTCCCGACGGGGGGAAACTGGCCGCAGTCGCAGGTGAGGAAGCGCGTTGCCTTTCACAAAGGCAGCGGCGACTTCGTTCCATTCTGCCAAAATTCAACGTGCAAGAAGGACGAGGCCCGCCACTGGCACCGCGACTGCCCGAACGGCGGCAAGCACGGCGCTGGGGGAAGCTTCCACAGCTTCTCCCTCGGTGACATCGAGAACGACTTGCTGGCGGAGCAGTTTCAGACGGCCATGGACGAGCACGACGGCGAGCGGTTCGATGCGCTCTGCCTTCTGGCGGGGGGCAAGCCGGAGATGCTCGACGGCGTTTCGGCGTGTTCCTTCGGGATCGAGCCGGAGCGGGAAGACGGTGCGTTGCAGGAATTCCTGCCCTACTGCCAGCCTGCCACCCACATGGGCGGCTTCACGGTCGGTGGTGTCGAGAGCGGGATCTCAGCTGCCGCTTGCACGCATGTCCGCGAGGACGCACCGCCGGCGCCACCGCCGGCGGCAATCACGCATGTTTGCCCGGACGAGTCGGGGGCGTCCGACGCCGATGACATGATGCCGGTGGACCCCATGCACGCGCACGAGCCCGACCTCTGCTTTGCGGACCGGATCGCGCGGATGGGGGGACTCTCGATCACGGCTGAGGGCAAGGACTTGGCGATGCGGTACATGCACGCCGGGTCGGAGACCGACTCTTGCGACGGCGACGCGGACGGGTCTGCAGCTGGGTATGACCCTATTGACGGTGAGGATGCGGTCCCGCAGCCTCTAACATCTCGTCGGGGATGCGGTGCACCGCCTTGGGGGTTTGGCCGCTCTTCGGCGATTGCGGTTATGATGTGTGCTCTCTTCTGTGTTTGCGCCACCGCGGCGCCAATCTCGGCTGCCGCTCTTGGCGGGGCATGTGCACCGGACCACACCGGCCTGGAGGTCGGTGGTGCTGCCGGGGCGACCACCAGCGAGCCTGCATTCACTTCTGCGGCACCGGTTGCTATTCCACCGCGCCGGCACGGCCGGCACCGTGCTCGGCAAGGCCTTCACAATGCACCAATCGGGCTTTACATCCCGGTACCTCCACTCCCGGTCCCGCCCGCTTCACCGCTGTATTGGGATGCACCACCGTCACCGGACTACTCACCGGGACCGACTACTGACGAGGAGGACGGGGAGGATCCCTCGCACGGCGATCGAGACCTTTCAGATTTCTTCTGGAGCTCTACAAATGATTCAATCACGGCATCGACATCTTCAATTCACGGCACCATGACTGTGCTGCGGGCCGGCACAGCAGTGCCACCGCCAACTAGTGGCTAGGAAGTTAATCATGCCGCTCCTGCACAGTGAGATTGACCGTAGCTGTATGTGCAGAAGGGTCCGATCACGGACCGGTTTCAGGTTTACAACTCTTGACTGGGAACCGCCCTGCCAGAAAGGACAGGCCTTCCCTTAGAGCCCAATTTCCACCGCTGTAGATGGTGTTTGTTCACAGGTTTCACTTTCGGCTAGCCAGTCACCACACTAGGTGGTGTGCTGGAACAGTCACACCGCTCGCTTTGTGACTCTTCCTATAGTAGTGTGTATGACTGTCACCCGAACCCGAACCCTAACTGTTTATGCCCGTTATAACGGGTTAACTTATCAACTTTATTACATTCTGAGAAAACTGATCACTGAGTGAATATATCCCGAGTCCTAGGGGTATATCCAACAGGAATATCAACTTTAAGTATGATAACTTAAGTGACAACTTGTCAAAATCTATTATCTACTTACTGATAGAGTATCAAAATGATATCTTTAGTTTCCAAGTAGATTTGGACATTGCTTGATAAATATATCTAAGCAGTCTCACACAACACAACAATGTGTGTGTGTAATGTCCACAACAACCTCTATCAGTTCAATATATAGTTACTGATCTGAGAGTGTACATGCAATTGTGCTGATCAATTCTGAATCAATTGTCACAATGCAATGTAGTTGTTGTTGTTGCTCCAGCGATGATATGTGGAACGAATGGACAATGCTCAACAGTGACCAGCTGCTTATATGAGCATTGTATAATGCCTTCGGGTCTGAAGATTTCTCCATCCAGCCCTACAGCATGTTGGTTGATTCTGTCCCATATCTATCGCCATCACTTGACATCCAACTGCTATCGTGATCAAGCTGGATGGTACTATGTATTATGTGTTGATATGATTCTTGATCATTACACTTTCGAGTCAGTGCATTGTCAACTTACATAGTAGTGTCAGTGACTTATTTATTACACTTGTGAATCAGTGTAATGTCATACACATAAGTTGCAGTGACTTGTGTACATGTACTTTCTGATTGAGTACATTGTGTGTGTGTGGGATTTGTGCTACTACACACACTTGTATATAGGTAATTACTGTTTCATTACACTATACCAAGTTGATCTATCATATAGGATGATCTGTATACCAATCACAGAATGTATCTAACATGATGTATATCAGCTTAGTTAATGATTGTAATCCTGCATATCTCATCTGCAGTGATGAGTTGCTTTGATTTATTTCACATATAGTTCCGGTGAGCATTCCTTTCAGTGATCCACAATAGAACAAATATACTCATCCCAAATCCTGCGTCAGAGTATATTGAGCTAATTATTGTGTTAAGACCACTGAATAGGCACCTTACACCATATGGGTTCAAATATAGTTTACATGCACAGCAGGTATGCTTTTGTGCAATGTCTGATGCATTATTATATGAGATCATATATACCAGCTGCTATCGTGATCAAGCTGGTTTATGCATGACAGCTGCTAACGTGATCAAGCTGAATGCATAAATGTATGCACATGTCACAATGACATAGTTGCTCAGTATTATAATGCACATGTATTATAATGTACATCTGCTGCATGCACTTAGTATATACTGAATGATTAGCATATACTGCAAGTGTGTGTGTGTGTGGTGCTGCAAGTATTATAATCACTGCACACCTAAATAATTGTACACGCCAGGATATTGCTGCAGAGCATCCACTTATCTGTCATACTGAGTGTGTGTGTGTGTGTATAGCTACTCACACAGCATATAGTACACACTCATGATTGCAAGCTTGTATGTGAATCTGACAGTGAATGGATAATACTATCTCGGCAAGCATCACAGACTTGTATGGCATGCTGCATATTATACTGTCATCATGCGTCATCTGTTCATGATAATTCCAGCAGGTATGTACATATTCTGTCAAGGATAATCATGATGCGCGCAGACGAGTGATTATTGCAACTATTTGAAATGACGATATTTTGATGACACCATGCACACTGATCTCGTCATCAAAACTGCAAGGTAATCGTTCAGTGCAGTAGCGATTTATTGTGATTATCAAAGTCGCTATTGTGCGCGTTGCGAATAATGAGCACATCTCTGTCGCAATATGAACGGCATATGATACAAATGCCATTTTTCGCACGGATCATATTCTGATGATGATTTATTCATCCGCGTCTCAATATGTCGATTCTCGTACAAATGCGAATGATAACTGCGCATATGTGCGATCGGCATGCTGCATGCACACCTTCTCGCGCTGTTATCTCTGACGGTATGTACGAACAACTGCGATTACGACGATGTCTCCGCGCGCACTGTTTTCGTTGTTTATTATGCAGCGGTCGATATTATGCAGATATGTTGATATGTGCGACTGCGGCGTCTGATGATATACGCGCTCCGCAAACCTGCGCACACAAAATTCAATATCTACTGCTGCACTCACACTAGATGCGTCCTCGTTCGTCGCCTTGACGAGACGGAGAATACCAACTGATAGGGCTTCGCTAGCAAGCGAATAGATATGATATAAAGTGAGGCTATTATTGAACGTTAATAGCTCACGCAGAGTACGAGTGGATATGAGTGCAGCGCTTCTCAAGAAGTGACTGTTGTAGCTCAACGCTACCTCATTTACGCAATGCCCCGTATCTCATAGATACCACCACTATTGGGTTGTGAACCCAAGGCATTGGTTGAACAATCAGTATCGGCTGAACGAATAAGCCATATGATACTCGCATGCTTGTTCAGAACATGCTAGAAGCGAAGATGAGTTTTCTCCGAACACTTTCGGTTCTTCAAGACTTCATCTTGCTTTGTCATCTCAATGCCACAACCTGGCCTCTCGATGACAGGTGTCACTCAAGTCTCACCTTGAGTAAATGACAGATGGTATGACTGTACATGTCATAGTCGACCGTACTGACGACTGACTGTCATTATAATATATGACATGACACGACATGACATGACATGACATGATATGACATGTCTGACAGGTATGCCATGTCTGACAGGTATGACATGTCTGACAGGTATGACACGTATGCCATGTATGACACATATGTCATCGGTCATAACCCTGACAGCATGCAAGCACGCAAAGCGAGCGAGAGCGAGCTAAAAAGACGCTCACACGCCTAAGATACCAAATTGTCCCAGGGGAATTCCCCTAGGTTGGTTATAACGTGACCCCCCCGTTTAAACGCGTGTTTAAACGCCAAAAGGGGGTGCACGTTTAAACGTACGTTTATTTGGCATTGGAAAGGTGTGGAACCATACTGTGTATGGGATGCCATACTGTGTATGGGATATACGAAGATGGTGGTGTGCTTACGGTCATACGGTGAATGATGAGTGATAGAGCAATCGAACATCAGTCGAACTTTAGAGCAGTCGAGTGAAGGCTCCGTCGCGTGCGAGGCCGGGTCATTCCAGATTCCACATCGGTCCGGGACCGTCGCAGTGGGCGTTGGGAGCCTTAACTATGGGGGGCTTAAGTATGGGGGGCACGAGGGTGCACGTTTAAACGCGCGTTTAAACGCCAAACGAGGGTGCACGTTTAAACGCGCGTTTAAACGCCAAACGGGGGTGCACGTTTAAACGCGGTTCACGTTATAACCAGCCTAGGAATTCCCAGGAGTAAACTATTATCCTCTATTATCTTGAGGAATCATATCATATATTCAGATATACTATTTAACATAAACCCAGACAACAAGAGTTATATCATTTCCTGTCCAAGTCTGAGAGGCCAACTCTGTTGCCTCTCTTTATTCTCTCCTGTGAGCTCACATATTATTTTCCCCAACTGTTCGCTCAGGCAATGTCACATCCACTCACTAATTTCCCTAATAGTTGTTACTCTTGTTCTCATCGAAATCAGACCCCCTATTCTGGGTGTCTCAGCAGGTACGTCGTGCCTCCTAGCACAATGAACGAGACGTCAAGCATATCCATTCTGAATTGATTCCACCACTATACGAGTCGTGAAGACGTGAAAACACTTGCGCATACCGCCGGAGGCCTTTGATTTCCATTCCACAGTGAACAAGACATTTCTTCCTGAACTTGGGCATTTTATTGGCGACTGTGTTGGACTTTAGACTGCGGAGCGGTCGAGATTGGAGTGGATTAGAGTGGATCGGACTCGCTCCAATACTGGTTTCTTGACAGTGGACTGGGCGGGATTGTAACCACACGTTCGGTGCGTCAACCCACCGCCGTCAATGTGCGGTGTCGTCATCACCCACTTGACTCGTGTCGACTGTGCCATCCACTTTCTAAGCTTCCATGCCTTTCCAAGATGCGTTCACTACCACAAGGTTGTGCATTGGGTTTTACGACTTCGTTATCATAGGACATTCAGCAGTGATGCTCAAGGTATGATATCGCAGTTTTCAAGCTGCATTTATGATGATGGGCAAGAAGAGGCGATTCATATTTCAAACATAGGGAAAGTGAGAAAAAACTTAGCCAAAGATATGAGATACTATTACTACTCAAAGGGGCGAGGTTTAGGTATGCACCTATGAGCCTGACGCCTCCAATAAGAGAGGTTATATTTTTATTTTCTCCACCTTACTCAGGAGATCATTTATTCCCATCAGGTCAACCCTTATGTATATGTGTGTTCGTCTGCATTTCTACAATGATTCTGGACTAAGGTGTTTAAAGCATTCAAAGAGTTCAAAGGCGATATCCCACTGCACCACTAACGGCGAACGAACGGATGAAATGTGGACGAGATGTGTACACTTAATCGTTGTTATCCTGGTGACCGCCGTATCAAACCTACTGGAAGATATATTGTGCTTGAACGAGCTCGATAACCATAATGTGGTAGACTTCCTTAATGGCTTAACCTGGAATCCGTAAAAGTCTATTGCTTCACGCCAAAACTTGTTGGTATAGTAACCTCGTCGGTAGCAAGCGGTAATACGCCCAGTTCTTTTGGAGTATGTAATACGTGAAAGCTAATGGAGCCCATAGTTCAAGAACAAACATCAAACACACGTGGAGTGAGGAGGGGCACGACGAGATGAAACGCGAACCAGGAAACAGCAGTACAAAACGTAATACCATAAGGAGAACCGTCTTGTCCCACCCCATCCAATATACTATGTTAGCTATCGACACGCCTGCACCGTAAAAGCCCATATTACCGATCGAGTATTTGCCGCAACTACTGTCCAAGAACGAACTGTCATACGAAAAAGCAAGGTGTACGTCCGCTGATACAACAGCGAACAAAGCATGAAAAAGAAAGGTGGATATCTGAAAGTTTCTTGAGTAAAGTTTTGGACTGAATGTTAGCAATAGCGTGCTGCTGAGAAGAAATACGGCAAAGCAATACCCCTGAACGGATCTCGTCGGAATAGTAAACGGGGAGTAGGGACTTTTGTCGACGATCTTGAAAGCATATTGGAGATCCAGCAGTGCAAGTACCAGAAGGCAAAAAATATTCGCTCCTTTTCGAAAGGAAGAAACCGACTTATAACACCATATGTCAAAGCCGGGTTCCGTCTCGTGAGGCAGGAATATGAGCAGAAGCGTCCCCACTGTAAACGTAGTAACATATGGGCACTCAACTTGATTTTGGAAGATAGAAGCGGTTGTGAAAATAACAAGATCCAGGTTGTTTATCTTCGGCACGTCTGGTGTCCCAAATTGATTCTCGTGGCAAAAAGCGTTAACGTAACAACAGTTCCTTAGCGGCGTCCATAACGAAATGTTTGCGTCTATCTATGCTGTCACGTTTGGCTCGGAGTCTACACCTAGACTGTCAAATAAAACCTCCCAACAATTATGTGCGAGAAAATTAGCAACAGCGTAAAGCAGCAGCAACTCACAGACTGCAAATCTCAAAAGTCCGACTGCTGTGTCACGAGCAGAGGTGCGTAGCGCTAGCGTGAAGCGTCACGAATACAGGTTGGCCCGTTAACAACTTTTAAAAACTAGCACATCGGAAATATAGTACTGTAATGCTCATAAATTAAGGGGCAACGAAAAGCGGGCGTGGTGTCGCCAAGACCGCCCGAACCTGTCGCTCGCGCATGCGCGCATGTCACCTCGGTTCCATAGATAAATAGAAGGTGTGGCAGTGCGCGAGGCAGCTCGGCTGCTCCCATAAGATGGTGAGTAGACCGGTTTCAATAAAGTGAGACATTCACTGGGTAGGGATTCTCAAGGGCTCAAGTTCTCAAGCAGCTCAAGCAGCTCAAGTAGTCAAGTAGACTAGTGACACAATAGCGATGTCACCTGCGACCAGACCGGCCCAGTGACCAGTTCTCCTTTTGCCTACCTCATGGACCCTGCGTTGATGAAGTGGGGCGCCCGAAAGTCGCGCGTTAAGGTGACTCCCGAATTTTTCCAAAACCGCCTTATTTTTAATTCTGAAAAATCGGAATTAATTTTACCCAATATGCGTCGAAATTGGGAAAATGCTGTGGAGGTCAGAATAGGGGTGTTTCTGGGGGGTGATCGATGCCTATCGACTAACCATTATATGTCCCCAATATTCCAATTCCAAATGCTACCTGGGGACGACTTTCCGATTTTTTAAAAAATCGGCATTCAGCCCCCTCGGCATAACCCCTTAAAAATGGGCATTTGTGCTTGACGCGTGGCCGTCGGCGTGGCAGGCTTGGTCAGGGGCATGGCTTGACCCCCCCCTTGTGCGATTTGACTTTATAGTCGTCATTGGTATACATCCTGCATATTCTGATTTCGTGGCAGCCGCACAAAATAAGATTAAGCAAGATCCGTGTGGGTAGGGGGTACATTTTCGAAAAGTGTGTTCGAAATCGCAAAAAAGTGCCCCTTAATTTATGAGCATGACTATGGGCTTCTTGGGGAAATGGCGATATCGGTGGGCAAACTTGTGTGTTAAGGTCATTTGTGTTGTTTGAATGCTGCCCATGTGAGTTGTGCACATGGCGATATGTTGTATGCCTACCTCAGATCATGTGGATAGCCGAAATCTAGCGAGTTTTGTCCAAGGGGGTAGGGTGTAAAATTGCGCGATTTGGGGGTATGCTTTTTCAGGTGGTCCCAACGGTGTCTTCCACTCCTCTGCCTCAAGTTTCGCCGCCAACACCTCCTCCATCCACCACTCCACGACACAAGAAGCGGTGGGAGTGTGTTCTGAGGTGGGAGGCGACGGAAGAAGGCTGGCGAAGCGCCCAATATATCCGCCATCGCCCGACAATTCAAGGTGAAGCGCGCCTTTGTGACCAAGTGGGTGGACTGTTACCAGAGTACTGGGGGCGTCAGTGACGGTGCTGTAGGTCGACCTAGTGGGCTTGGCACCCAGAAACTAGGGACGGTAGGCTGTAAGCGAGCTCGTGAACTTGCACAAGGCAAAGATGGTGACGATTTGGACACCAAACGTGTGAAGAAAGCCTTACAACATGAAAGCTATCACCATGTCAGCCGACACACCGTGAGCCGGGCGTTGAGGTCATCCATGCGAGGCACGGTTATTCCACTGAAGTACAAAGCCCCCAAAGTGGTCATCGGAATCAACGCGTTGCAACGACAGAAGCGTGTCATATTTGCTCGACGAAATCGTGACCGGACTTGGAAGAATGTGTTGGATATACCCCTAGGACTCGGGATATATTCACTCAGTGAAGGTTTTCTCAGAATATGTTAAAGTTGATAAGTTAACCCGATATAACGGGCATAAGCAGTTAGGGTTCGGGTTCGGGTGACAGTCATACACACTACTATAGGAAGAGTCACAAAGCAAGCGGTGTGCCTATTCCAGCACACCACCTAGGGTGGTGACTGGCCAGCCGAAGGTGAAACCTGTGAACAAACACCATCTAGAACGGTGGAAATTGAGTTCCAAGGGAAGGCCTGTCCTTTCTGGCAGGGCTGTTCCCGGTCAAGAGTTGCAAATCTGAAATCGGTCCGTGATAGGACCCCTTTGCACATACAGCTACGGTCAATCTCACTGTGCAGGAGCGGCATGATTAACTTGCTAGCCACTAGTTGGCGGTGGCACTGCTGTGCCAGCCCGCAGCACAACCATGGTGCCGTGAATTGAAGTTGTCGATGCCGTGTTTGAATCATTCGTGGAGCCAGAAAAGGAATCTGAATTTTGTCGATCGTCGTGCACAGCCGCATGGTCTCCAGAGCTCTGCTCCTCGTCATCGGACGAGTACGGCGGTGGCGGGTAAGGTGGTGATTGCGGAACATAATCAGGTTCGGGATTATACAGCCATGGCGGCCGCGGGACATTGCGGAGAGTGTGGAACCCCTGCCGCAGCTCCCGATACCGCGTCTGCCGATGCGGCGGAATAGCAGCCGGTGCCGCAAAAGCGAATGCAGGCTCGTTGGTGGTTGCCTCAGCAGCACCACCGACCTCCAGGCCGGTGTGGTCCGGTGCACACGCCTCGCCAGGGGCGGCAGCTGTGAGTGGCGCC
The DNA here is from genome assembly GCA_001247695.2 of Cymbomonas tetramitiformis. NCBI lineage: Eukaryota > Viridiplantae > Chlorophyta > Pyramimonadophyceae > Pyramimonadales > Pyramimonadaceae > Cymbomonas > Cymbomonas tetramitiformis. The sequence continues at coordinate 46,912 of LGRX02001095.1, read as the reverse complement.
GCGGTGGCGCATACACAGAAGAACGCACAAAGCATTACCGCAATCGCCGAAGAGCGGGCAAACCCCCAAGGCGGTGCACCGCATCCCTGACGAGATGCTGTAGGGCGCGGGACCGCATCCTCACCGTCAATAGTGTCACACCCAGCTGCAGAGTCGTCCACGTCGCCGTCGCAAGAGTCGGTCTCCGACTCGGCGTGCATGTACCGCATCGCGAAGTCCTTGCCCTCAGCCGTGATCGAGAGTCCCCCCATCTGCGCGATCTTGTCCGCAAAGCAGAGGTCGGGCTCGTGCGCGTGCATGGGGTCCACCGGCATCACGTCACCGGCGTCGGACGCCTCCGACTCGTCCGGGTAAACATGCTCGATTGCCGCCGGCGGTGGAGCCGGCGGTGGGTCCTCCCGGACATGCGTGCAAGCGGCAGCCGAGATCCCGCTCTCGACACCACCGACCGTGAAGCCGCCCATGTGGGTGGCAGGCTGGCAGTAGGGCAGGAATTCCTGCAACGCACCGTCTTCCCGCTCCGGCTCGATCCCGAAGGAATACGCCGAAACGCCGTCGAGCATCTCCGGCTTGCCCCCTGCCAGAAGGCAAAGCGCATCGAACCGCGCGCCGTCGTGCTCGTCCATGGCCGCCTGAAACTGCTCCGCCAGCAAGTCGTTCTCGATGTCACCGAGGGAGAAGCTGTGGAAGCTTCCCCCAGCTCCATACTTGCCGCCGTTCGGGCAGTCACGGTGCCAGTGCCGCGACTCGTCCTTCCTGCACGTCGAGTTTTGGCAGAATGGGATGAAGTCACCGCTCCCCTTGTGGAAAGCAACACGCCTCCTCACCTGCGACTGCGGCCAGTTCCCCCCCGTCGGGAGGTCACCCGCTGCAAAACGAACACCGGAGCCGCCTCCCCCGTTGCCGATCTTGTTCTTGTCCGCCCGCGGAGTAAAACCCCGCCCGTTGACCCTGTCCGTGAGGGTCTTCAGCTGCCGCTTCACGTCGAGGATGATGGCCGTGAGGTCGGACAGCTGCGAGGCATCGCCGTCAGTGGCCACGGCTGCCGCGGACAAGGTGAACGAGGCAGCGTGCGTACCGGCTGCAACGTGTCGGGCATAGCACTCGAGGACCCATTGCTGAATGGTGAGGAGGTCCACGGCCGCCCGCTGCTGGTGCGTGAAGAGTCGCGACACCACCGGCGCGTAGAATCCTGGGTCCAGCGCCGCGAGGAACAGCTCCTTCACCTCGTCATCGTCGAGGGTGTTGCGCCTCCTGGCGGACCGTAAGGCCGCGTTGAAGTCCGTGATGGACTCGGACGGGTCGGTGTGAGCCTTAAAGCGGACGCCAAGGAGGTCCGACGTCCCCTGGAAGGGTGCACCGGAGTCCAACAGACGCCGTGCGAGCTCCAGCAGGGCCCGCTTGCCGTCCAGAGGGTGTAAGGTCGCAGACGCTCCGAGCCAGTCACCCGCTGGAGAGGCGGGAGACACGATGAGCTCGAGAGTTGAGAAGAGGAGCTTGTTGGCCTCGGGTCGCACGGCCAACGTGGAGTCCTCCAAGTCGAACATAGGGGCAAATAGCGCGTCCTCGGCCTCGAATGCCTCCTGGAGAGCAGGCACCAGCTTGGAGAGGAGCACCTGAGCGTTCGACTCCGTACCCGTAAATCGGTCATGCTTGTCTGGAAAGCATTTCCGGATGACGTGCTTCGCCACGCTCTCGTCGAAGCGCTCACGCGTGAGCGAGCGAACACCTGCCAAGAAAACAGCTTGGGCGGAGTTCGCAGCTGGAACACCAGCAGGCGCCGGCGTAGCCGGCGTAGCCGGCGTGACGGAATTACGTGCGGCAGCGGAGTCGAAAATTGTAGCTAGCGAGCGTCGGCGTGACGCCATACTTGATGTCAATCTAGTCGCAACCATGATGTAGAAGACTATAGAGACGAAGTGAGGGAAAATGTGGCGAGGTGCGGAAGGGGCGGCGGCCAAAAGTCGTAAGGCGGTTGTCGAGTAAGGCTGCGGGGTAATTTTTTTGGTAAATTACCGGTGCGGTAATTACCGGTAAATTACCTGGTATTACCGACCCCCGTTTCTGAATTACCCTCCATACTTAAGATTTTACCGGTAAATTACCAATTACCGCATTGGTAATTTACCAATTACCAGGGATTACCTGGTAAATTACCAGTTCCCATTGTGTCAATTATCCCAATTTCAAGCTATCGAACGTAGGCATGCGGTCAGTTTTAAGTGCAATCTAATTTTTCGAAGAAACCGCGGCTATTTTAACAGCTGCATGTATATATATATATATGTGTGATAGTAGCTACATAAATAATAACATCTGCATATGTGATTGTGTTGCATATATGAGCATATAGCGTGCCAGAATATGCTCACGCCGGCAACAGAGGTCCCTGGTGGAGCCTTTACACATGTTGAGGCGCCCTACATACCGCTGTCCTATGAAATATAGTGTCAATATCGGAATGGGCATAGTCAAAATTGGTTTCCGATCATGCTACCTCGCAGGGACCCGATCCATAAACCGCACCATGAAGAACTCGGATTTGGGATACTGTCTGTACTTCTGGAAAAAAACAATAGTATGGTGTGTGCACCTTCATCATCGCAATAGCAATATTATGTGCCGACACAATTCTAATGGCCGATACAAACCCACACGAACTTTAAAAAATGAATTCGGAGCCCTGATGCGAAAGTTGGGTCATTTTGTGCAGGCGGTAAAATGTTGGTAATACCACTGAAAGTATTACCGGTAAATTACCCGGTATTACCACACCCCATTTTCAGATTACCGGTAATTTCGCAGCCTTATTGTCGAGGAAAAGAAGGAAAGCTGCGGCGTAAAAGATTCCCCAAACGTGCATGTGGATCTAACAACGCGGCCAAGGAACTTGGTGTCGGATCCGACCAAAATTCCAACGTCTACCAACGCGTAGTACGGGAAAATCAAGCAGCCACGAGCCCGAGCTCTCCGTAAGTCCAATCAACCAGTCGCGTAACTAGGCCATACCGCTCCGCCGCGCCTCTAGAGGAGCCCCTCACTCCATCTCAAGCGTCGGTGTTTAGCCTGACATGGCCAAACTACGCAGTGTCTAAATAAAGAGTGCGTGGGGCCAAACCTGTTGGATATACCCCTAGGACTCGGGATATATTCACTCAGTGAAGGTTTTCTCAGAATGTGTTAAAGTTGATAAGTTAACCCGATATAACGGGCATAAGCAGTTAGGGTTCGGGTTCGGGTGACAGTCATACACACTACTATAGGAAGAGTCACAAAGCAAGCGGTGTGACTATTCCAGCAGAATGTGCTCTGGACAGACAGCAAGTACTTCGTGGTGGGCGGTAAAGCCGGGGGGACACTTGCCAAATTCAGATGGGTACCACAAAACGAGGCCAATACATGCGTGTGAGATATATGGCTACGACTATATATTGTGTTACGGTCAGAATGCTTTCACTTTCGGTTTGCAAGAGTGTGGATAAAACATAAGTTAGTCTCGGCTTTATGCCGGAAACCCTAAACCTGTGACACCCGTATTGTACGGAGTACTAGTACAGATAACAGGAAGTGACACACGGTGTGTCACATCCAGCACACCACCCTGGACTATTACGGAGGAAGAGTTAGGGTGGAGCAGGGTTGTTGCAGTCTGAAAACACACCATCTCAAGCGGTGGAAACAATTCTAGAGGGGGCCTGTGCTCTTGGCCAGGGCGGTCCCAAATCTCTAGCTAGCTGTGCACACAGGTAGGCATCTTGGCCCAATACTGATCTAGCAAGCTACTAGCAGTCACAAAACAACTCTAGCCACTTTGAAAGTGGTCTACAAAGTAGAGTTCACTGTTGAAGCTGCCGGTGTCAATCTCAAAGTTCAGATTGAAGAAGTTAAAAGTGTCAAAGCTCAGAGAACCAGAGTCCAGATTGAAGTTGTCGCCGGGGTCAGCGGGTCCAGAGTCCAGAAAGGCGGAGTCAGGGAAGAAGTCCATTGCGCAATTCTGACAATCGAAGTACTGCCCGGACACCACCGCCCGTGGAGCAATCTCCACGCCACAAAGTGCAGAGGCGGCGACGGTGTCGAGCAAAGCCATGCTCACACACATGAATAGAGCCGGCAGTGCTGCTGTTGTGAGGAGACCGCCAATTGACGGTGCCCGGACACCACCAACCCGTGGAGCGGGTGGCGGTGTGTCCACATGCAATTCCTCGTCGCCAGACTCCGAGTCAGCCACGCTAGCTGAATCATGCGTGGAAGAAATGTACGGAGGCAGGGGGCTGAAGGATTGAATTGAAACCTGCGGCTCGGGCTCGAAGAAGCCCAATTTCACAGACATGCCGTCCATAAAGGACTGCTCGAAGGGGGGTTCGCTGTCGACGAACTGTTTCGGTAAGATTAACGCGCTCTCGTCGCTCTCGGTTGTCGCCTGCGGTTCAGGCTCCGCGATGCTTTCGTCGATCACGGCGGGCGTGGCCGTGCCGAAATGAACCATTGGAAAATGTTGCGGAGCCGACTCGACACCACCGGCTACCTGCTTCAGCTCACGGAGAGCCGTGCGCGCCTCGTGCACGCGGGTAGCAAGGAGAGAGGGCGGAGAAGGGATTAAGCCCGCGTACTGTGCCCGAAGGCCGATGTTGTCGTCGTCGGCGAAGGTAAAGGGCTCCTCGTCGTGACGAACAACGGGTTGATCATGTTGTCCACAAAGTCGAGCGAAGGTGACGTCGTCTTGGGCGTCGAAGGCGGTCTGGAACGCGGATACAATCTCGTCGTTCTCGTCAAACAAATGACCATATATAAGGGTTCTATCGCCTGTCCAGTTCCCACCACTATGATCATGCAATAATCGGCAAAGTTTAATCGTGACCCCCCCAAAATACGTTTAAACGTAAGTTTAATCGTGGGGGGGGTGACGTTTTGGCCAACCTAGATCCCGTTGGATGCATCCCAACCGACACGCAGGCTCGACAGTTGCGATACAGGAAGCGAGTTGTAGGCAGATATATTTCATAATTGCACCATGCGTGTTTGACATGCAGACGATGTAGAAAGGAGCCCTCTAGATCTCATCGCGACATGCGCCGTCTGCAAATATTGGGGGGAAATCTTTAGATTGTCCCCCTCTTTCCAACAAATGTCAAAACAGTCGGATTCGTGCAAAGCTTAACACTGTTCGTGCAAAATCCTTAACACTGCAAACCAAAATTCGTGCAAACTGGATCTATAAATTTGTGAAGCCCTTTAGCGGTTGAGATGAAAACTGCGAAACGAGTTTTCGGTTGCGATTATGTTCGTGAAGGGAGCGCTGCAAACCGAAATTCGTGCAAACTGGATCTATAAATTTGTGAAGCCCTTTAGCGGTTGAGATGAAAACTGCGAAACGAGATTTCGGTTGCGATTATGTTTGTGAAGGGAGCGCTGCAAACCAAAATTCGTGCAAACTGGATCTATAAATTTGTGAAGCCCTTTAGCGGTTGAGATGAAAACTGCGAAACGAGTTTTCGGTTGCGATTATGTTGTGAAGGGAGCGCTGCAAACCGAAATTCGTGCAAACTGGATCTATAAATTTGTGAAGCCCTTTAGCGGTTGAGATGAAAACTGCGAAACGAGTTTTTCGGTTGCGATTATGTTTGTGAAGGGAGCGCTGCAAACCGAAATTCGTGCAAACTGGATCTATAAATTTGTGAAGCCCTTTAGCGGTTGAGATGAAAACTGCGAAACGAGTTTTCGGTTGCGATTATGTTTGTGAAGGGAGCGCTGCAAACCGAAATTCGTGCAAACTTTACACTGCGGATTGAATTTCATATTTTCATTATTAATAGATATTAGATTCGTGCAAAGCTTAACACTTTTATTGGAATGGCACAGTGTCACGACTGTTGAGTATAAATATAACTTAGCATTGTAGTATTATTTTAAACATGACTTATTTATTGATACGGCGGAATAAACAGGCGCCGTGAATATATTATCAATATACAAATAAACACTGCAAAGTTGGACAGCAATGCGAGTGTACGTAATAGCGGGTTGTGAGTGCAGTCTCTGTAAGAAGATCTGCTGAAGCACAACGCTTCCTCACTTTTGTACCATACGTCTCCCATCATCTTAGATGGTACCGCCATTGGGTTGTGAACCCGAGACGTAGGTTGAACGACCAGTATTGTAATAACGACTAGTTCGTTCATACTGTGCATGCGTGTTCCGCACATGCTTAAAAGCCAAGATGGTTCTTGTTTGTATTCAAGATGTATCTTTGCTTTGCCATCTTCGAGTTCGACGTACGAACTCTCGATGACAGGGATGCCTGATGATGTGACATTATCATCTGGCGACATGTACAGTCATCGTCGACCGTACTGACGACTGTCATAATAATATATGACGCGACTCGACATGTACAGTCATGGTCGACCATACTGTCGACTGTCATAATAATATATGACGCGACCGACTGTCATAATAATATATGACATGACCGACATGACATGACATGACATGGTATGACATGTCTGACAGGTATGGCACGTATGACATGTATGACACATATGTCATCGGTCATGACCCTGACAGATCTCCCCTCTTAAAAGAGTTTGTGACCTCACAACGGGCATACCTTTGTATATGTCTATGATGTCTTTGTTGTTGTCGCTTCTTGCTGGTACCAGTCTTCTTACACCGATTTGAGGCGTCCCTCATGGTGTTTTTTAGGTTATTGGGGGGAACTGAGTCCACTTTAATCCCTCACCTTAGGCATTTTAGCCCTACAGTTCTTAGGATGTAGCCCCCATGAATTGCGTATCGTATTTCAGAGTGACGTTTCAAGGTATCTTCCGAGTTTTACGTTACGGATAGATATTTGCGCTTGCCGTCGACACTCGATGATCGACGATTTAACGAACGATTCTCGGCTATAATGCATCCACCTCTTCCTCCCTTCAGAGAGCTTACTCCCCCGAAGTTCACAGGAATACTATGGAGAGCCCCTTCCGAATATTTCGAAATGGCTTCTTTTTAATGCAGCGGAGGAGGCCCTGCTTACGAGATATCGGAGGGTCTTTATAAGTCCACTTTAAATCCTCACCCGCCTGCCAAACTCCTTTTTTTCGGTCCGGTACGCGCGCTTTGACGAACATCTATCGCGATGAGTGAGAATGGATTCGCCACGTACTAATGTGAAATTTGTTTAGTTATGTTTGTCAAGCACAACTCAGGATCACAACTCCGTCTACCTCAATCTCCGGTAGCTGCGGATGATTGGCCAAAAGTCCGATGACAAACCACGGCTGGCAAAGGTAGCATTAGCAGTTTTTATTTATCCACAGATATGATATCTCGCATGTGTGCGTATCTGTGCAAGGGTATGATTTTGAACAAGGCTCACTACACCTTTAGCAAGGAAGGATCAATTTCCCGCTTCTATGCAACATAATGATAAAACATTAAGAGCAAGGTTATAAAGATGATCGACATGTATTAGTATATATTACAAGAAGTAAGGGCATGAGGCTTAATAAATGTTTAGCCTTCATAGGCAGCTATAATGTCTGCTGCATTGGTCAGCTCTGTGGCTTTGACCCAGGTGTCATGCTCAGGGCCGTAGCCTGCATATCGCACTAAATAGTATTTGACACCTCTAGTGAACTTATCCGAGAGTATATGTGATATCTCAAACAGTGGTTGCCCTTCTTCGGTGATCATCTGTGGCAGAGGCAAAGGTGCTTGGATCGAGTCATTGTACAGCTCTAATCTGGAAACAGGCTGTACCGGATGAATACGGATATCAAGATTTCCGAAATCTAACTCGTATGCACGTCCATGGCTAAGCACTTTGGAGATGGTGAATGGCCCAATATATGGCTGCTTAAAGTGTCTGCCTGCCTCTGTCAAACCAGTCCATTGAATAAACTCGGTCCGTAAAAGAACTTTCTGCCCAACTGCAAACTGCTTAGGCATGTGAGTCTTATTGAATCTGGCTTGGCTAATTTCTGCTGCTCGGGAAATGTTGTCTACCGCGTTGGCATGAACAGCCGAGTACTGGTCAAAATGATCTCGAATAGCTCTTTGTATTGGAACAGGAGCTTCTGGCGGAATAGTGATAACCAGGTCATGAGGCGAAAGTGGTTGCGCCATCGAGTCGAGATAAAATGGTGAATAACCAGTTGATGCAGAAACGGTATTGTTAATTGCAAACTCCACCAGAGGCAACTTGTCCTCCCACGAATTGGCTGAAGTATCATTGCAACAACACCTGAGGATGAAAAAAATACTACTTAATCAGTTTATAAACCAGAGGATGGTGAAATCATATCATGAATCAACAATTTGAAAAATACCTGAGGATGTCCTCAATGAAGGCATGGCTCCTCTCATTGGCAGCATTCGACTGTGGATGGTGTGATGACGTCATGGACAATCTCGTGCCAGTAGATTTCCACAGTGTCTGCCAGAATGTAGAGGTGAATCTGGGGTCTCGATCTGAGATGATGTTCCTCGGAAGACCATGGAGCTTGAAGATATGCTGCATATAGATAGAAGCAGTATGCTGAGCTGTCCAGGTCATGCTGAAGGGGATGAGATGACAGCGATGAGAAAATTGGCACATTACCACAAATATACTGTCGTGCCCATTAGTGGTGATAGGCAGGTCAGTGATCCAATCAAGAGATACATCTAGCCATTTTGTCTTAGGCACGGAATATCGTATATGTGCCTGACCATAAGGCTTGTGTCGCCTCGTTTTCTGGCGCTGACAAACGGGGCACTCCCGAATGTACTTGATGGCTGCCGTTGTCATTCCTGGCCAATAATACCGGCTACGCAGAAGATGAAGCATGCGATTTTTGCCTACATGACCAGAAATAGTGGCTGAGTGGCACTCATGAAGAAGAATGTGGCGAAGTTGTGTGATCTCACCGTCATCTGTGGGGACTTTAGCTGTTGGTGGAATGTACAGCTGTCTGCCATATATGGTCTTACGATAGATCAACCCCTGAATGAGCTCGAAGCTGTAGCTGCTGACTGACTGTGACGAAGTCGATGATGTCAGCTTAGCCAAAATAGTCTGTGCAAATGTGTCACGATCATACTCGGATATAATGATGTCGTGTAGCTGATGAGCTGATGAAGAAGATATAAGAGCAATGAATGTAGGATCTGCAGATGGAATGACCTCGCTGATGTCCATATGATGAAGACAATCAGTGAGTTCAAAAAGTGCAGAGATACGCGTGAGTGCGTCTGCAACCTTATTCTTCTCGCCAGCAATGTGCTCTATACGGAAGTTGTATTCGGAGAGCTCATCCAACCACCGTGCCTGTTTGGGGCTCAGTGTGGATTTGGTCTGGAAATAAACCAGTGGCTGATGATCTGAGCGTACAATAGTCTCAGGAGCTCCCAACAAGATGTGGCGAAAGAATCGGAAGCCTTCCACAATGGCAAATAGCTCGATCTCAGGAATAGGCCAACGTCTCTGTGTATCGGATAGAGTGACGCTGTGATAACCACATGGCTTCATACCTTTTCCTTGATCCTGGAGTATTACTTGACCAACGTGTGTGCCTGATCCATCGACCTCCATAATAGATGGCAGTTTCTGATCTGGAAGCTGCAATACTGGAGCGTTACAGATGGCACTTTTGAGGTTATCAAATGCCTGCTGCTGCTCAGTTTCCCAGACAAACTCTGCATTATCTTTAAGGAGACGATTGAGCGGCTCGGCAACTTTGGAGAACTTTGGTATGAATCTCCTAAATTGACCGACCATGCCCAAGAATGACCGAAGGGATGACTTGCCATCTTTAGCCATACGGCGTAGAGGCTGCTTTCCAACGGTAGGACCATAAGACACTGGAGGCTGAATTGCCATGACTGCTCGGATTCTGTCTTCGATGATGGATAGGCCTGCTTCAGAGATGTGATGTCCGATAAAGTCTATAGATCTGACGAACAACTCCACCTTGGAAGGCCTGATGTAGAACTGGTGATCTCTGCAACGCTGGAGGAACTGTCGAACATGCTTCACATGGCTGTCAAAATCTGGACTGTATACAATAGTGTCGTCCATGAATATGACAAGGAACTGGTCGATGAAGTCAAAGAATGCCCGGTTTCCTACACGAAGTGCTGTTGCAGGAGCATTGGTCAATCCGAAAGGCATAACTGTCCATTCATAAGAACCGTATCTGGTGCGAATAGCAGTTTTATGAATGTCGTCTGGATGAATGGGGATTTGGTGGAAGAACTGGTTGAAATCAAATCTACTGAACCAGCGTGCTCCCTTAAGCTGTTCAAGAAGGGTATCATGGGGTGGCAACGGATATGTGTCCTTTATGGTGATATTGTTAAGGGCACGATAATCGCAACACATCCTCCACTTTCCCCCTGGCTTAGGAGCGAAGATGATTGGGCACCCATATGGTGATGATGATGGACGAAGGATACCCAACTCGACATATTTAATGATTTGCCGTTTGAGCTCCTCCATCATGGGTACTGGAATGGTACGTACTGGCTGTGATGGTGGCTTATGCCCAGGTTCAATGTTGATTCGATGATAACCACCTTCAAACCGTTCTGGCCTATGACCAGCTGGAAGATCCTCCTGGAATATGTCTGAAAAGTCTTCTCTCACTTGATCACGTGCTGCTGTGACCTCGGGGTCTTCCATAGTGGTGTCTGAGTCTGATGCTGCAAAGACCAGTTCACCGTCGACCTCTGAGAGAAAGAAGAGATAAGCTACGGCTTCTTCAGCCGAACCACTGGATCGAATGCGACGAAGATGCTTTCTCATGGTGGTAGCGCTGACCAATTCCATTTCAGGAAGGTCATCTGAGTCTGGAGTCTGCTCAACTCTGGACAATACTGTGCGAATACTGGAGCCTGATGAATGCTTCCTAGTGATCGTCAGATTTTTGGTCTGAAAGTCAATGTGTGGATTCCTCCTCTCCAACCAATCTTGACCCAGAATGACAGTGAATGGTTTCATGTCAATGATGTAGAAATCTTCTGCATCCTTATACTTGCCCAGAGAAAATGTAGCCTTGGGAAGATAGGATGTGCATGGTAGTTGGCTTCCTCCAGCCAATCCCACTGAAAATGATGAAGAATCTGTGGGAGCTATACCAAGCTGAGCAGCGAACTGTCTGTCGATGAAAGACGATGTGGCTCCTGGATCTACCAAAATGTGAGTACTCTGTCCATAAACTTTCCCTTTATACAACAACAGCTTCTTCTGTGATTTCAGCTGTGCTGTTTGAGACTGCATCTGTGCGATGTGCTCTGAGGGATTGTCCATCTGCTGAAACTGTAATGTCAGACTGGAAAGGACTTCTTCTGAGATACTCTCAACCCGGCCACTTGCTTCAGTGGCATCTTCAGGCTGATCTACCCTCGGGGTGCTCTTAACACCGGTACCTGTGCAGTACCCTGAGAGTTTCCCTGAGGAGCTGGAGCTGATGGAACTGGATCTGGAGTTGCAACTGCTGCATTGATGCTGTGTTGACTTTTCATTTCCTTGACCAAGGTGTTGATCGTATTGATGAGTTTGCCAGACCCATCCTTAGCACCCTGATTCTGCTGCTGCTGTCTCTGATTCGGAAAAGGATTCTGAGCTGGTGGCTTTCCCTTGATCTGTTTTCCATCATCGGTCTTGGTGGCCCAACAATCCTTCTCGATGTGACCAGGACGACCACAACGATGGCAAGTCTTATCATTCTGTGATTTTCCTTTTCCTTTTCCTTTGCCCTTGCCTTTACCACCTTTTCCTTTGTTCCGATTCTGATTGGAGTTCTGGCTGCCACTCTGATTCCAATTCCGATTTCTGTTGGATCTGTCATATGGCTTCTGGCCACGTCCTCTGTCCTTATCCTTCTTGGCTGGACCTCCAGATGACTGCTCCTTCTGACCCCGATAGTGAAGGGTTTCTGATTGCTTTGAGTGAATGACGTAGTTCAAATCAAGCAATATCTGTGTGGTTTCTTGCCACGACAGATTGTTCCTCTGTTCTTCTGTCAGGTATCTGAGCTGGAACTGTCTGCGGAGATCAGAATCCATACTGGTGACGAATCTGTCCTTTATTAGCACATCATTTAAATCAACTGCTGCTAAAGAAGCCAGTGATGTAAATGTGCGCAAATAATCTGCAAAGGTTTGGGTTCCTTGAGTCAGTGCCATTAGGTGTTTCTTGGCTACTGATCTCTTATGAGGATTACCAAATTGTCTGAGGAACGTCTGTCTGACCATCTCATAAGTGGTATATGGCTGTTTTGCCAAGACCTGAAAATAGTGTCTATCATTATTCTGTATGAGAGTAAGAAACACTGTGATCAAATCCTTATCATTGACACCTGGATAAGTGAACTGGAAATATCTGTCCACTGTATCCAACCAGACCTCTGCGTCCTGTCCTGTTTTGAATTCCCTAGGTGGTGTCATTTTCACCTTGGGGACCAAACTGGGTGGAGCTGGTGGAGCTGGTGCTGGTACTGAATCTGCATCTGGATCTACAAAGACCATCGGAGGACTGTCTGCTGTATACTCTGCTTCTGGTGCCTGAGGCTCATTGGCAGGATCCTTGTACCGGCTCATATCTGGCTTCATGCGACTGATGTTGTCATAATAGCCTATGTGGTCATATCTGGTTAGTGTATCGGCATAACCAGCGATCCACTTCGGGATTTTAAACCGACTGTATGCATCGTATGAACCAAGTATGTCGAAAAACCAAGTCGAATGATCTGGGTTGATATCAGGAACCTCATGCTCTTCCTCTTCGATAGTAACCATCTAAAAACAAAACACAGCACAAAAAATACCTTCAGCTAATTGTCTAACTGAGTGTGTGTGATTTATATGTTATATATGGTATATCGGTATGTTTACATACATGTATTATATTCGTACATAATAATGAGGTAAGTATATATACATATCCACCTTCTTCCCCCCTCAAGGAAGTGTGTGATATAGTGGCAGTTGTCAATTGCCAATACCTCAAAATAGCATGCATTCCTTATAGGAATCATCTGTCACAGTTCTTGGGTTGTTGCCCGATACATAATCATGTTTGTGTCAAAAACAGCATGATATGTTAATGCTAAATACGAAGTTTATCGAAATTATAGTAGCATTTTAGGGCATGTAATGTTACAGTGGCCCATACATCCAATAGTATGATTAGGGTGTTACATGGTATGTGTAACCCTAATATAGGTAAAAAATAAGCAGTATAATTTTTTTGCAAAGGTTTTTAAGCAAAACTGCATTTAATACCTAAATAAATGTAAGGTGGTTTTCAGAGGGTACGTTACACCCCTGAGACACACATTTAATTTTAGGGGTGTTACAGGGTGTTACAAGTGCTGTATAAATCAGGGAATATTCAGATATAGCTGAATAATCAGATCAGCAAAAAAATCCACACACATTTTTCATTTTGTAATCATGCGTGGAGCATTTTTACGTATTTTGTTACAGCCAACATGTATACCCCTATATATTACACACCTAATATCTAGGGTGTTACACGAGATATGACCATGGTCATTATGTTTTTCTGATACCTGAATAGGTATAGAATCATAATTTAAAATAAAATGGGCACACATTTTTCATTTTGAAATCATGCGTGGAGCATTTTTACCCATTTTACAGCTTTTTCAGCTATCTGATATATTGCCTCGGTGACATATCTCAGTGTATATGTGGAATGTAAAGTACAGAATCACTGCAATAAACTTCACTTTGGCACATGATAAATTTCATGGCAAATAAGTGAATTGTGCTGTATATCAACATCTATGGTTGATAGCATTTCTGGGTTTTACTGATTTAAACCCATAGCAGTAAATGTACATTCTGGTGATATATAAGTTATCAACTTAAGTGGGAACATCCAGTTAGGAACATCCACTTTAGTGATATTTGTCAAACTATGATCTGTTCTGAGCATAGGTCTGTGCTCTAAGATTTATCAAAATGATATTTCTTATTTAGAACATATCTGGACATTGCTTGATACAATCACAGCAATTTAACACAACACATTTGTATGTGTGGTTTGTCCTTAACAACTATATCAGATGTCATGTAGATACTGATCTGAGAGTTGCATGCATTTGAACTGATCAGATCTGAATCAACTGTCAATGTGCAACGTAGTTGTTGATATTGCTCCAGCGATGATATGTGGAATGACGAGTGGACTGCACCCAACAGTTACCAGCTGTTTAATGGGTGCAGTATCTTGCCTTCGGGTCTGGAGATAACTCCATCCAGCCCTACAGCATCTTGTCTTATCCTGCTCCCTTATCTATCGCAATCACTGACATTTTCCACGCACATGTGTTTGGAAAATGGTATGTACATTATCATACACATAGTAGATATTTAAATTAATCAATTCACTTTGAATCAGTGAATGTTAATACATACAATGCAGTGTGTGTGTATGCATGCAGTGCGTACTGATTAGCACTTTTGTCAGTGTGTGTGTGTTAACTTTCACACACTTTACAGTAGGATATGTTCTGGATATTACAATATCCTAGACAATTCATCATGTAAGATAGTCAGCATACCATGCACTGAATACATCTAACATGATATATCAAGTTTAGGGATTATTGTAATTCCATAATAATCTCATTACAAAATGAGTTGCTGGATAGATTCCACATGAAGCTCAGGTGAGCATTCCATCCAGTAATCCACCATAGAATGTACATGTGATCTGAAGAGCATCTCGGCTCCACCAGGACATGACAAGCTAATTATGGTGTTAAGACTACTTTCAGGCACCTTATACTATCATGGGTTCTAATATAATTTAGCATGCACTGCAATATGCTTATGCAATGTTCATGTATTACAGCATGATGCTAGTATACCAGTTGCTAACGTGATCAAACTGATATATATTTGCTACAGCTGTTATCGTGGTCAAGCCGCATCTGATGAAATCATGGAAAATGCATATCGTGCTGACAGGCTAAAAATCATTGTACGCGCTGGTTATTGTAAACAGTGCGAAGGGATCATTTGCAAAAATCGCTGATGTACGTCGCATACTGCTAATTGCTGATGTACGTCGCATACGAATGCGAGCGCGCTGTTATATGAAATTATGTACGTCCAGTCGCACTTGATGAAATCATATGTGCTGACGATCATTTTATGTGCGCGCATCTGCATCTCGTATACTGTGACATTCCTGCAATTTTTGGCATCACTGCATGCGTTCGTACGCTGTGCGCACACCTTGTCGCGTATAAAATCAAGACGACTTCTCTGCTGACGCTATTTGCTGCGATTATGTTTGCGATGAAAAATCTCCTCGCGCAATCTCTGCGCTGTCGATATGCAAGCGTATATTATTCAAGTTGCAGATATTCGATATCACTGCGAGCGCTGTCGCTTATGCGCCCACCTGCAAACCTGCGAACAATATGAAAATATACTACGTCTGTCGCTGCACCCACTTGAGTTCTCGAGTATTGTCAGGGTTATGACCGATGACATATGTGTCATACATGTCATACGTGTCATACCTGTCATACATGTCATACCATGTCATGTCATGTCATATATTATTATGACAGTCGACAGTATGGTCGATCATGACTGTACAGGTCGAGTCGCGTCATACATTTATGACAGTCGTCAGTACGGTCGACGATGACTGTACATGTCGCCAGATGATTATGTCATATCATCAGGCATCCCTGTCATCGAGAGTTCGTATGATTGAACTCGAAGATGGCAAAGCAAAGATACATCTTGGAAACAAACCAAGAACCATCTTTATCTTTCAGCATGCGCAGAACTCGCATGTGCAGCATGAACGAACTAGTCGTTACTACCATGTTGGTCGTTCAACCTACGTCTCGGGTTCACAACCCAATGGCGGTACCATCTAAGATGATGGGTGACGTAGGTATAAAAGTGAGGAAGCGTTGTGCTTCAGCAGATCCTCTTACAGAGACTGCACTCACAAATCCGCTCATCCGTTCACCTGCATTGCTGTCCAACTTTGCAGTGTTTCATTGTATATTGATAATATATTCACGGCGCTTGTATCTACAGCCGTATCAAGTATCGTGCCTTGACGAGTTTCTTTTAGAATACCATCTGATACGGCGGAATAAACAGGCGCCGTGAATATATTATCAATATACAAATAAACACTGCAAAGTTGGACAGCAATGCGAGTGTACGTAATAGCGGGTTGTGAGTGCAGTCTCTGTAAGAAGATCTGCTGAAGCACAACGCTTTCTCACTTTTGTACCATACGTCTCCCATCATCTTAGATGGTACCGCCATTGGGTTGTGAACCCGAGACGTAGGTTGAACGACCAGTATTGTAATAACGACTAGTTCGTTCATACTGTGCATGCGTGTTCCGCACATGCTTAAAAGCCAAGATGGTTCTTGTTTGTATTCATGATGTATCTTTGCTTTGCCATCTTCGAGTTCGACGTACGAACTCTCGATGACAGGGATGCCAGATTATGTGACATTATCATCTGGCGACATGTACAGTCATCGTCGACCGTACTGACGACTGTCATAATAATATATGACGCGACTCGACATGTACAGTCATGGTCGACCGTACTGTCTGATACGGCTATACAGACAAGCGCCGTGAATATATTATCAATATACAAAATAAACACTGCAAAGTTGAACAGCAATGCAAGTGTACAGATAAGCGGGTTTGTGAGTGCAGTCTCTGTAGAAGATCTGCTGAAGCACAACGCTTCCTCACTTTTGTACCTAACGTCTCCCATCATCTTAGATGGTACCGCCATTGGGTTGTGAACCCGAGACGTAGGTTGAACGACCCGCATGGTAATAACGACTAGTTCGTTCATGCTGCGCATGCGAGTTCCGCGCATGCTGAAAGCCAAGATGGTTCTTGTTTGTATTCAAGATGTATCTTTGCTTTGCCATCTTCGAGTTCGACATACGAACTCTCGATGACAGGGATGCCTGATGATATGACATTATCATCTGACGACATGTACAGTCATCGTCGACCGTACTGACGACTGTCATATTAATATATGACGCGACTCGACATGTACAGTCATGATCGACCATACTGTCGACTGTCATAATAATATATGACACGACCGACTGTCAAAATAATATATGACATGACATGGTATGACATGTCTGACAGGTATGACACGTATGACATGTATGACACATATGTCATCGGTAATGACCCTGACAGATCTCCCCTCTTAAAAGAGTTGTGACCTCACAACGGGCATACCTTTGTATATGTCTATGATGTCTTTGTTGTTGTCGCTTCTTGCTGGTACCAGTCTTCTTACACCGATTTGAGGCGTCCCTCATGGGTTTTAGGTTATTGGGGGGAACTGAGTCCACTTTAGTCCCTCACCTTACAGTTCTTAGGATGTAGCCCACCTTTCTGGAAATCGTATCGTATTTCAAAGTGACGTTTCAAGGTTCAATGAATTGCGTTTCGTGATGCAGATTGACGCTGGATTACTGATTGATCCATACGTATCGTGCGTCAGAGTGACGATTCAAAGCATCCGAAGTCTACGTTACGGATTATTTGCGCTAGCCGTCGACGCCTTTGCGAACGATGATCCCACGATTTAACGATTTATAATCGCACGATTCTCGGCCTGATATAGTGCACCCAACCCTTCCTCCCCTCCTTAAGCTACTTTGGAGGATCATAGGTAGCGATGGGGAGCCCGTTTTTTGGGGCTTGTTTTAATGCAAACGGAGAAGGCCCTGCTTACGAGATATGGGAGGGTCTTTATAAGTCCACTTTAAATCCTCACCCGTCTGCCAAACTCCTTATATGGTCCAGTACGCACGCTTTGACGAACATCTGTCGCGATGAGTGAGAATGGATTCGCCACGTACTAATGTGAAATTTCTTTAGTTATGTTTGTCAAGCATAACTTAGGATCACAACTCCGTCTACCTCAGTCCCGTTCCCGGTAGCTTCGGATGACTGGCCAAAAATCCGATGACAAACCACGGTTTTGGCAAAGGTAGCATATAGCAGTTTTTATTTATCCACAGATATGATATCTCGCATGTGTGCGTATCTGTGCAAGGGTATGATTTATACAAGGCTCACTACACCTTAGCAAGGAAGGATCAATTCCTGCTCCTGTCATATCAATTTGATGCAGGGTAAAAAATGTTAGGGATATAACCCTGCAGTTCTCGGGTTGCAGCCCATTGCACCGAAGGCGCATCGCAGTTCTTGGGATGCAGCCCTGCAGTTTTTGGGATGCAGCCCTGATTATATACGACCGATCGACGAAAACCTCTTGGGTACATGTTTTCACGGCCTGATTATTATTAGGTCGGCAATTTATTGGCAAAAGTCATCGGCTATCAGCTTTTGACTCAGAAGCCACAATGTTATAGAAGCTGCGACCTATTGTGACCATATGCGGTAGTTATGCCTTCAGCATACGTAGACAATATGATTATATGGAACTTATAATCCCACTTAAGTTGCATCATGATACATTTATCCAGGTGTTAACAAGTGTTCAGGATTTGATAAGGGGTTGACGCCCCACAAGCCAAAGGTCACTGTCTCATAAGGCTCGCCTCAAGTGTGCGGCTTTGAGGTTTAGCGTCCTAGCGAGGGACAGTCATGATGCTTCCTAGTTCATAATGGAGCTGGAAATGAGAATGTTCAAGATATCCGAAGACAGGAAGGCTTTTGGTTGGCCAGTGTTACTGTCAAGATGCTTAACCTTGATGGAATGGCATTAGGATACAAACTGTGCAACCATGCATGTGGCTTATGCATTGGTGTATGACTTTGATGAATTGTCTCTTGTCATGAACCTGGAAGGAATGACGGGCAAATAGCTAGAGTGGCGGATTTACTCACTCGGCTTTGCTGTTTATGGAATTCGATGCCTGATGGCACAACTGGCAATCCTTTGCTCAGATGCTTTCCTTAAGACATTGGCAACAATTTGTGTGCCAGCTTCTTTAGATTTGGGGAGAAACTATGGATCAACAATTCATCAATCAGAACACATGTTATCAAGGCTGATTCAACTGTCAATATGCAACGTAGTTGTTGTAGTTGCTCCAGCGATGATATGTGGGATGAGACGAGTGGACTGCACCCAACAGTTACCAGCTGTTTTATGGGTGCAGTATTTTGCCTTCGGGTCTGGAGATAACTCCATCCAGCCCTACAGCATGTTGTCTTATCCTGTTCCCTTATGTATCGCCATCATTGACACTTTCCACGCACATGTGTTTGGAAAGTGGTATCCATATTACCATATACAATATAGTTGATCTATTCACTCTGAGTCAGTGAATCTCAACATGTATAATGAATGCTAGTGTATGTGCAGTGTGTAGTACTGCTGATTAGTACTTATGCCAGTGTGTGTGTGTGTTTACTTGTACACACTCTACAGGATATGTTCTGGGTATCACAATATCCTAGACAATTTATCATGCAAGACAGTCAGCATACCATGTACTGATTACATCTAACATGATATATCAAGTTTAGGGATCATTGTAATTTCATGCTAATCTCATTACAAAATGAGTTGCTGGATAGATTTTACATGAAGCTCAGGTGAGCATTCCATCCCGTAATCCACCATAGAATGTACATGTGATCTGGAGAGCATCTCGCCTCCACCAGGACATGACAAACTAATTATGGTGTTAAGACTACTTTCAGGCACCCTTTGCTACATGGATTCAAATATAGACTAGCATTCACTGCAATATGCTTATGCTCTATGTACTACAGCTGGTATCGTGATCAAGCTGTACAGTATAATAAAGCATGTACAATTCACAATCAATGCAATCATTCAGCATAAGATATGTGCATGGTATAAAAGTGTATGCACTGCATGTTGATGATTGCTGTGAGTGAAATAAGTGCATGTGTGTGTGTGCTGATCCGCACACACATGTTGTGAACAGATCATTGTGCTGCTAATAAGCATAATGCTGATGATTAAAGTATTTGTGCAGTCATCAGAACACTTTGGAATTTGCTGCAGTATGATAATAATACATTCACAGCAACATAGTGGTAATGTATCCAAAACAGTATGTATCCACGGCATAACGATCATGTGTCCACAGCATTCCTGCATGTATACAATCATTCTGCATATGATTTCGAGGCGCGTATACATATGTGCTTCTCACTGCATGTAAACACATCAAAAATTGTACGCGCTAAAATCGAGCGTTCTTCGCATGTGACGAAATCATGAAGAACGTATATCGTGCTGACAGGCCATAAATCATTGTACGCGCTGGTATTGTAAACAGTGCGAAGGAATTATTTGCAAAAATCGCCGATGTACGTCGCATACGAATGCGAGCGCGCTGCTGATGAAAAGCATGTATTGTCGTCGCCATTCATCAGCGCATGATACGAGCGCTGACATGTATACGAATCAAAATTCTGTCGATGACCACTATGTAATATATCATTCTGGACAATTTTCGAACGTGATTCATACAAGCGCGCGCATGCTGCGATTCACTTCTGTAAAAATATGCGACCATCGCGCATGCTGCCATCTGCAAATTAGTGACCATCGCGCATCAACATGTATGAAGCCGTACAAAAGCAATTTAGTGCAATTATGAAAATCGTGATACTGCGCTGATGATTTTCCGCGCGAAAACGATTTCGCCGCTGATTTATCGCATCTGCGAACATGCATACATTTGCGAACCATTTATGCGAATACGTTTCATTGCTGCGCCGATGTATGCCATGTGCACACCTTATCGCGTATATGTGCGATCAGCTGTTTCTGCGTGTGCGCTGCGAAAAATCCCCTCGCGCAATCTCTGCGCTGTCGATATGCGAGCGTATATTATTCGAGCTGCAGATATTCAATATTACTGCGAGCGCTGTCGCTTATGCGCCCACCTGCAAACCTGCGAACAATATGAAATATGCTACGTCTATCGCTGCACCCACTTGAGTTCTCGAGTATCGTGCCTTGACGAGTTCTTTTAGAATACCATCTGATACGGCGAGATAAACAGGCGCCGTGAATATATTATCAGTATACAAATAAACACTGCAAAGTTGGACAGCAATGCAAGTGTACGGATGAGCGGGTTTGTGAGTGCAGTCTCTGTAAGAAGATCGCTGAAGCACAACGCTTCCTCACTTTTGTACCATACGTCTCCCATCATCTTAGATGGTACCGCCATTGGGTTGTGAACCCGAGACGTAGGTTGAACGACCAGCATGGTAATAACGACTAGTTCGTTCATCTTGCGCATGCGAGTTCCGCGCATGCCGAAAGCCAAGATGGTTCTTGTTTGTATTCAAGATGTATCTTTGCTTTGCCATCTTCGAGTTCGACATACGAACTCTCGATGACAGGGATGCCTGATGATGTGACATTATCATCTGGCGACATGTATGCTCATCGTCGACCGTCGACGACAGCCGTATATTAATATACGCGACTCGACATGGTCGCGGGTCGAATATCTCTTTATCATGTCATAATAATATGACATGACATGGTATGACATCTGACGGGTATGACACGTATGACATGTATGACACATATGTCATCGGTCATGACCGGCAGGTCATGGTCGACCATACTGTCGACTGTCATAATAATATATGACGCGACCGACTGTCATAATGATATATGACATGACCGACATGACATGACATGACATGGTATGACATGTCTGACAGGTATGACACGTATGACATGTATGACACATATGTCATCGGTCATGACCCTGACATTTATATTTTAAAATAATATGAAGACTTTTATTGACGGTATAAATATTTGGATGTGGATGTGGTCGACTGGACATTAACACATAAGACGTTAGACGTATGGCATGACATGGCATGCGACGCAGTTCGACTGTCACGCTTTTCGCGCTCACGCTCTTTTTATTTAGAGACTTCATTTCGTTTAGATCAGGTATTCCAAAACGAACACTGATTTCTGTCACGCTTTTCGACTGTCACGCTTGCGCTTTAGTTTACACGTTTACACGCTCACGCATGAATATGGAATTGTAAATTGTGATCAATATTATTTAATTCGTGAGATCACTGTGTTAAGGGTAGGGTGACAATTTTCATATGACAATTTGGAATTGGACCCTTTGGAAGGATGACAATTTTCATATTTAAAATAATTAAAATTCTATTATGAACATGCCATCTTTATGAATATAATTTGGGGGTGTTTCAATGTTCGTGCAAACGCGGGCAAAGAGGGATGTAGAAGTCATCGATACGCCATATCACCCAAACGACGTATCCAAACGAGATCTTTGATGGTCCCAATCTATAAATCTGGGGGTGTTTCATGTTCGTGCAACGTGGGCAAAGAGGGATGTAGAAGTCATCGATACGCCATATCACCCAAACGACGTATTCAACGAGATCTTGGATGGTCCCAATCTATAAGTTTATAAATTTGCACGAACAATGGAACACCCCCAGATTTATAGATTGGGACCATCAAAGATCTCGTTTGGATACGTCGTTTGGGTGATATGGCGTATCGATGACGTCTACATCCCTCTTTGCCTATAGGGTTCCCCTCTGAGCACACCCATATCCAATCGCGCATGAAAATTTGAGGCTTAGTATTGGGGAAAAAATCGGAGATGAAATCGAAGATTCCCCCTCTTTTGAAAAATCGGGGGAAAATTCAGTGCCTTTAACAGTGCAAAAGTTGAAGCCCAAATCGTAGGCTGTACACGACAACGTATGCTGTATTCAATTGAAGCCCGAGTGTATTGTAAATAAAAGTTTTGGAATAAAATTAGGTCCTCCTTCTTGCCAAATCCAAAAAATCCTTGCAAGGACGGATGAAATTCAGTCCGTTAACAGTGCAAATATTGACGCCCATATCGTAGACTGTACACGACACATTGTATGCTGTACAGTGACCGTGTGCATTATGACGCACTTTTTTGAGCGCCCCCCAGGACGAGCTCGGTCGTTCGATATGCGCGCGCAAACGGTCGAGATCTCACATTGCCAGTCAAGATTGGTTCCCAAAAAACCGAATTTAAAAATATTAAAATCTCGAGCTTCCACAACCCTGCGCATTGATGGGGGTGTGATACTGGTGTGTGCATTATGACGCAACGCCTTAATATGGGATTTGTTATGAAACATACTGATCGTTCGGTGCCAGTGTATAAATATACGGAAAATCTTGATTTGCACCCAAACGTCGTGCCCATATGAAAATTTTGACCACCCCATGGTATATAAATGGGGGTATTTTGCATATCGCGCTGGGTCCGCGACGCCAACTCGAATATCATTGGGAGAGAATATATGCAATGTATACACAATCGAGCTTCGAATCGACAAAAATCAGGGGAAAACAGATGTTTTTTTTGTTGCCCGTCCTTTTCCAGCTACGTTTTGCCAGATCAAATATAATAATAATAATAATAATGAAATAAATATAATAATTAATAAAATAAATCGTATAACGTAGGAGGAACGTATATGATATCAACCGATATCGAAAAGATACAGAAAAGATACAGAAAAGATACAGAAAAGATACAGAAAAGTTATAATAATAATAATATATAAAAAAACAATAATAATGAATAAAATAAATCGTATAACGTAGGAGGAACGTATATCTACGCGTTTGAAAGCTATTTCGTGAAATCGCGCGCAATTTTTTCGGGCATTTTACTGGATAGGAAGAGAATCGATATTTATATAAATTAGCATGTACACCCTTAGTTTTATATCGCGCGCGATCGGACGATTAAGTGAAATCCTTTGTTTTTATTGCGAAATCGAAGATTATATCAACTTAGAATATGGAGTTTGTAATGAAAAACTGATGTACGTCATAATGCACACTCGTCATAATGCACACGGTCACTGTACACGACACATTGTATGCTGTACCCTCCCGTCTCCGACGGAGGGCCCATGCGGCGTTTAATGTGTCGGGTACGTCGTCACACTTTTGTGATCAGGTAGGTGGTCGCCTGGTTTTACTACATGTGACGCAGTCCGCAAAGCTCCCAGAATGAAAGTTGGTGACAGTGTCATGAGCGTTGGGAATTATACACAGGAGCTCGCAGAGCTCAGAGTGCAAGTTGGTGACAGTCTGAGACAGTGTCACAGGACACGGTGACGATGACGCCCGCAAAGCGTTGTCGTTGTCGTCGTCGACACTTTGTGTTCAGATAGGTGGTCGCCAAGTTTCACGACATGTGACGCAGTCTGCAAAGCTCCCAGAATGCAAGTTGGTGACACAGTCACCCAAAAAAAAGTGTACTAACGGGGGGGGGTGGGGAAGCGGAGCCCCCCCACTGGGCTCAGTCTGGAAAGAAAAAAAAAGTGCACTTACGGGGAGGTGGGGGGCGGAGCCCCCACTGGGCCTTGGGTCTGGGGAAAAAGTGTACTTATGGGGGTGTAGGGTGGAGCCCCCACCGCCTTAGTCCGAAAAAAGTGTAATTAATTTGGGGGCGTAGGGGGCGGGAGCCCCCCACCGGCTCACCTGGGAAAAAAAGTGTACTTAGATGGTGTGGGGGCGGAGCCCCCACTAGGCGCAGTTAAAAACAGAGGTACGCGAAAAAAAAAGGACTACAAAAACGGGCATAAATTGCAAAAACGGTCACGATTCTGCAAAAGCCGACACTGGCGCGTCGCGTCATACTGAACGAGTCATTCAACGATGAAGACGGACAGGTTTGGCGGCCCCGTCACAACCGCTGTGGTCAACGTTCCTCGGAATTCATGGTCACGAATTTCAGATTCATGGTCATGAATTCTAAATTCATGACCATGAATTTCTGATTCATGGTCGCGAATTTTTAGCTTTCGCGAATACTGCACGTCGGATCAACTTTACATTCGAGCGACACTGACCCAGAATCCCAGATTCGATCCCCGCCCCACGCAGAAATCGAACTTATCGCGAAAAGTGTCAGTCCCATTTAGGCAACCTGTAACTTTAGGCAACCTTTAACGAACTGCTTGCTGGCTGCTGTTGTTTTCAATATAATATATCGACGTCGTAGTCGATAATATTCGTATTTTTGTAGTCGTTTTCCGTCCTTCCCGCCGTCCGTCGGTCCCTCCGCTCGCAATGGCTGAAGCAGTTCAAGAATGGGGCCTTCAAGTACCGACGGTACGTGCGTTGCGTGGTGTTTGAAATATGAAAACTCATCATCCTTTGCAACGAGTTGTTTGCGGGCCCAAGGTCGGAACACTCGTTTGCATTCATAACTTTGCCTGCGGATCTAAGATCGAGGCACTAACTATACCACCTGCGGACCTAAGGTCGAGGTGTGTTTCTTTCTTCGTTGTTGTACCATTAGCGAGGTATTAGGGTTTCGTGTGCGAAGCGCGAAAATCATGCGGAAGCGCTGCTCAATTTTTTGAAAATTAACGGTTTGGCTTTATGTGCAGGGTTTGCCTATGACCTCAGGCCCCGTGGGAACCCAAGAGCAACACCATCGAGAACTAGCACGACTCGCGGTCGCCCAAGGTCGTGTTCCTCTTGTGTTCCTCACCCAAGATGAGCGCGTGAGCTTCGAGGAAGGAAAGTTAGCTAAGCTTTTACGCAGATACCTGGTTCATGATACGAAGGATAATTTTGTTCTCTTGGTGGCCGCAAATGATGCGAATGGTTCGAAGGTTATTGGGGTGATGATCGTGGGTCCATTTTTCTCTCTACGAGACCCTGTTTATGCCAATCTAAGTCCATGGTCCCCAAACGCGAATATAAAGGGCTCCTCGAGGGAGCCGTCGCATTTCGCTATGCCGTCACAAAGTGGTCACATGCATAATTCAACGTTAGGAAGTTTTGAAAGTCACTAGAATCTAAGAATTCTAAGACAACGAAAAAAGTTGGTTTTTGAAAAAAAAAAATGTGAGAAATATGGGCCGAAAACCGTGGTTTTCGGGCTGTTTTCCGCATTTTAGGCCTATTTTGGCTCAAATAGCCTTGCGCCTACGGTTTAATGTCATGTTTGCGAAGTTTTGAAGGTTGCCTTACCCCACCACAACATATCTAAGTGTCACACAAAAGTTGGTTCTTGAAAATCTTTTAATTTTTTGAGAAATATGGCCCGAAAACCGCTGTTTTCGGGCTGACGTTCTGCATTTTAGGCCTATTTTGGCTCAAATAGCCTTGCGCCTACGGTTTAATGTCATGTTTGCGAAGTTTTGAAGGTTGCCTTACCCCACCACACCATATCTAAGTGTCACACAAAAGATGCTTCTTGAAACTTTTTTATTTTTTGAGAAATATGGCCCGAAAACCGTTGTTTTCGGGATGTTTTCTGCATTTTAGGCCTATTTTGGCTCAAATAGCCTTACGCCTACGGTTTAATGTCATGTTTGCGAAGTTTTGAAGGTTGCCTTACCCCACCACGACATATCTAAGTGTCACACAAAAGTTGTTTCTTGAATTTTTTAAATTTTTTGAGGAATATGGGCCGAAAACCGCTGTTTTCGGATTGATTTCAGTAATTTAGGCCTATTTTGGCTCAAATAGCCTTGCGCCTACGGTTTAATGTTATGTTTGCGAAGTTTTGAAGGTTGCCTTACCCCACCACAACATATCCAAGTGTCACACACAAGTTGGTTCTTGAAAAGTTTTTATTTTTTGAGAAATATGGCCCGAAAATCGCTGTTTTCGGGATGTTTTCTGCATTTTAGGCCTATTTTGGCTCAAATAGCCTTACGCCTACGGTTGAATGTTATGTTTGCGAAGTTTTGAAGGTTGCCTTACCCCACCACAACATATCCAAATGTCACACAAAAGTTGGTTCTTGAAATTCTTTTATTTTTTGAGAAATATGGCCCGAAAACCGCTGTTTTTGGGCTGATTTCTGCATTTTAGGCCTATTTTGGCTCAAACGATAGCCTTACGCCTACGGTTTAATGTCATGTTTGCGAAGGTTTGAAGGTTGCCTTACCCCACCACAACATATCCAAGTGTCGCACAAAAGTTGGTTCTTGAATATTTTTTTATTTTTTGAGGAATATGGGCCGAAAACCGTTGTTTTCGGGTTGATTTCAGCATTTCAGGCCTATTTTGGCTCAAATAGCCTTACGCCTACGGTTTAATGTTATGTTTGCGAAGGTTTGAAGGTTGCCTTGCCCCACCACAACATATCCAAGTGTCACACAAAAGTTGGTTCTTGAATATTTTAAATTTTTTGAGGAATATGGGCCGAAAACCGTTGTTTTCAATATTTCATTTAGGCCTATTTGACTCAAATAGCCTTAGCCTTCGGTTTAATGTCATGTTTGCGAAGTTTTGAAGGTTGCCTTATCCCACCACAACATATCCAAGTGTCACACAAAAGTTGGTTCTTGAAATTCTTTTATTTTTTGAGAAATATGGCCCGAAAACCGCTGTTTTCGGGCTGATTTCTGCATTCGTAGGCCTATTTTGGCTCAAACGATAGCCTTACGCCTACGGTTTAATGTTATGTTTGCGAAGTTTTGAAGGTTGCCTTACCCCACCACAACATATCCAAGTGTGGCACAAAAGTTGTTTCTTGAATATTTTTAATTTTTTGAGGAATATGGGCCGAAAACCGTTGTTTTCGGGCTGATTTCAGCATTTTAGGCCTATTTTGGCTCAAATAGCCTTACGCCTACGGTTTAATGTTATGTTTGCGAAGTTTTGAAGGTTCGCCTTA
Source organism: Cymbomonas tetramitiformis (assembly GCA_001247695.2). NCBI lineage: Eukaryota > Viridiplantae > Chlorophyta > Pyramimonadophyceae > Pyramimonadales > Pyramimonadaceae > Cymbomonas > Cymbomonas tetramitiformis. Next base: position 19,204 of record LGRX02001095.1, on the reverse strand, counting down.
CCCCACCACAACATATCCAAGGCCCACACAAAAGTCTGTTTTTGATTTTTTTTTTGAGAAATATGGGCCGAAAACCGTTGTTTTCGGGCTGTTTTCCGCATTTTAGGCCTATTTTGGCTCAAATAGCCTTACGCCTACGGTTTAATGTTATGTTTGCGAAGTTTTGAAGGTTGCCTTACCCCACCACAACATATCCAAGTGTCACACAAAAGTTGGTTCTTGAAATTCTTTTATTTTTTGAGAAATATGGCCCGAAAACCGCTGTTTTCGGGCTGATTTCTGCATTCGTATGATACGGCTGTAGATACAAGCGCCGTGAATATATTATCAATATACAATGAAACACTGCAAAGTTGGACAGCAATGCAGGTGAACGGATGAGCGGGTTTGTGAGTGCAGTCTCTGTAAGAGGATCTGCTGAAGCACAACGCTTCCTCACTTTTATACCTACGTCACCCATCATCTTAGATGGTACCGCCATTGGGTTGTGAACCCGAGACGTAGGTTGAACGACCAGCATGGTAGTAACGACTAGTTCGTTCATGCTGCACATGCGAGTTCTGCGCATGCTGAAAGCTAAAGATGGTTCTTGGTTTGTTTCCAAGATGTATCTTTGCTTTGCCATCTTCGAGTTCAATCATACGAACTCTCGATGACAGGGATGCCTGATGATATGACATAATCATCTGGCGACATGTACAGTCATCGTCGACCGTACTGACGACTGTCATAAATGTATGACGCGACTCGACCTGTACAGTCATGATCGACCATACTGTCGACTGTCATAATAATATATGACATGACCGACTGTCATAATAATATGACATGACATGACATGACATGGTATGACATGTATGACAGGTATGACACGTATGACACGTATGACACATATGTCATCGGTCATAACCCTGACAGATCTCCCCTCTTAAGAGAGTTGTGACCTCACAACGGGCATACCTTTGTATATGTCTTTGATGTCTTTGTTGTTGTCGCTTCTTGCTGGTACCAGTCTTCTTACACCGATTTGAGGCGTCCCTCATGGTGTTTTTAGGTTATTGGGGGAACTGAGTCCACTTTAGTCCCTCACCTTAGGCATTTAGCCATACAGTCCTTAGGATGCAGCCCACCTTTCCGGAAATCGTATCGTTGAGTGACGTTCCAAGGTTCAATGAAGAGCGTTTTCGCGATACAATCCTACGCTGGATTACTGATTGATCCATACGTTATCATGTATGTGCTAGACGATTCAAAGCATCCGAAGTCTACGTTACGGATTATTTGCGCTAGCCGTCGTCGCCTTTGCGCGATCGATGATCCCACGATTATAACGAATTATATTCGAACGATTCTCGGCCTGATATAGTGCACCCAACTCTTCCTCCCCTCCTTAAGCTACTTTGGAGGATCCTAGGCGGTGATGGGGAGCCCGATTTCGATAATAAACGAACAAAGGGGCTTGTTTTAATGCAAACGGAGCGGCCCTGCTTAACGGAATTGGACTTATAATCCTTAACCGGTCTGCTCAACTCCTCAATATTTTTGTCCAGTACGCACGCTTTGACGAACATCTATCGCGATGAGTGAGAATGAATTCGCCACGTACTAATGTGAAATTTATTTAGTCATGTTTGTCAAGCACAACTTAGGATCACAACTCCTTCTACCTCAGTCATTATCTCCGGTAGCTTCGGATGACTGGCCAAGAATCCGATGACAAACCACGGTTTTGGCAAAGGTAGCATTTAGCAGTTTTTTCACAGATATTGGTACCCGCATATGCGTATCTGTGTAAGGGTATGATTTACACAAGGCTCACTACACCTTAGCAAGGAAGGATCAATTCCTGCTCCTGTCATATCAATTTGATGCAGGGTAAAAAATGTTAGGGATATATCCCTGCAGTTCTTGGGTTGCAGCCCATTGCACCGAAGGCGCATCGCAGTTCTTGGGATGCAGCCCTGCAGTTCTTGGGATGCAGCCCTGATATATTTATACGACCGATGGATGAAAACCTCTTGGGTACATATTTCCACGGCTTGATTATTATTAGGTCGGCAATTATTGGCAAAAGTCATTGGCTATCAGCTTTTGACTCAGAAGCCACAATGTTATAGAAGCTGCGACCGCTATTGTGATCATATGCGGCAGTTATGCCTTCAGCATACGTAGACAATATGATTATGTGGAACTTATAATCCCACTTAAGTTGCATCATGATAAATTTATCCAGGTGTTAACAAGTGTTCAGGATTTGATAAGGGGTTGAAGCCCCACAAGCCAAAGGTCACTGTCTCATAAGGCTCGCCTCAAGTGTGCGGCTTTGAGGATTAGCGTTCTGGCGAGGCACAGTCATGATGCTTCCTAGTCCAAAGAGCTGGAAATGAGAGTGCTCAAGATATCCAAAGACAGGAAGGCTTTTGGTTGGCCAGTGTTACTGTCAAGATGCTTAACCTTGATGGAATGGCATTCGGATACAAACTGTGCAACCATGCATGTGACTTATGCATTGGTGTATGACTTTGATGAATTGTCTCTTGTCATGAACCTGGAAGGAATGACGGGCAATTTAGCTAGAGTGGCGGATTTACTCACTCGGCTTTGCTGTTTATGGAATTCGATGCCTGATGGCACAACTGGCAATCCTTTGCTCAGATGCTTTCCTCAAGACATTGGCAACAACTTGTGTGCCAGCTTCTCAAGATTTGAGGAGAAATCATGGATCAACAATTTATGAATCAAAACACATGTATCAAGGTTGATTCAATGAATCCTTCAACTCTTGAATTTCGACAATCAGCATCCCAGGCTGTTGACGTCAAAGTGATGGTCGTAAGCTTACAATATAGCTTATTCACATTTGAAAAACCATCGTTCTCCTATGTCAGTGCCCCTACAATATGATAGAGCCGGAGAAATGTGCATTTATGATTTCTTCATAATGAACTTTATGAGTCAATAAGTCAAATAAGACTTCATTTGATGTTTCAATCGGCATGATGTACCGTGTCATCAATTTTATGGCTGCTATACACAGATGCTGGAACTTTTGATAAGATCTTTAATTTTCCAAGCAAAATCACATCCAAGCAAAATCACAATGATGTAAGGTGTGGCAGCTGTATGAAAATGAATGAATCTATACTCTTCCTCCCCCTCGCAAAAAGAGATGTATCAAACCAATCAGATGGTGATGGAGGATGTTATTCAATCATTATGTTATGCGAATCAGACTGAGATTACTCATCGAATGCTTTAGAGGTAACAATGTCAATCTGAACATTGATTCTCTCTACGTCATATTGGCAATATGCCTGACGTTTTTGAATGTGGCTAATGCCAGATGATGTCAAATGCAGTTGTTGGATTGCAGCTTACATACATTTGTCAATTCAGGGTCACTATAGTGTGCCCAACTTAGACAATGTTCTGGAAAATGATTGTCATGATGAACAAAGAAATCAGTGATGGAGAGTTACCGAAGTTAACTTTGGTATCGAAGCTAATGGAGAGTCAATCAAGAAGTGTCCGTAATGACAACAACTTACTACGAGTTGTATTTTCGTAGTTGATGGATGGCTGACATGTCATTTTATTATGAATAGAACATGGTATTGCCTAGTGATATGTGTATATTCTTCAGCACATGATCACTTATCTCAATGGTGCCCATGTTATTTTTGGGCAAACACTATTCAGAGACTTATTATGATAAAGAAGTATGAATGGTGAATGTGTCATTTCAATCCGATAGAATTGTGACTTGTTTTATGACTATAAAATTTCTGTCACTTTCCAGAATGAGGATGAACTGTGCTTGAAGACCGTATGCAGATTGCGGGTTTTCCAAGACTTCGTGGCCTAATGGATAAGGCAACAAATTTCTAAACATTCCAGAATGAACTTTCAAAGAGTTTTCATTTCTTAATGAAGCATGCTTGTCTTATGTGCCAAAATGTTATGAAATTACAAATATGGTGTCAATCTATATGTGGATGGTTTATACCATTGTATGCTATTCCACAAATAAGTAATGATGTCAGAGTGAAAACTTTGGACAATTGCAACTCAGTACAAATTTGAGTGCATTCAAGCCCATTCAAATGTTCAGAATCTGAATCTAATGTACTTTTCTAGCTAGAGCTACCATTGACTATCCAACATCCACTGAGGACATTGTTTCTTACGTCTTTTGGCTTCACGCTCAGCGTTTTTCTTATTCTGCAAACGCCTCTTTGCTACTGCTACATCCGGAACGTTGTACCAGCTACGAAACTTGCTGGTAACTTCATCTTCTGAGCTTTCTTCATCCAAAAGCAAAACTGGCTTCAACATGTCTTGTTCTTTCATCGAGGACGAATCACACAGGGATGCAGCAGACCTGCAGCATGAGAAGAAAATAAACAGCAAGAAAGTCACTATGCAAAATCACCACTGAAGGAGATGACTTTCATCATAGGATGGTATATTGGTTGTTTCATATGACACATAGAAGATATGAATAATTCGTAGAGAATTTTGGGATAAACATCCTGGATTGGCTGTGCTTGATTGCTCTATGCCCAAGAATGACCGAAGAGATTGCTTGCCACTTTTCAGCCATATAGCGTAGAGGCTGCTTAACAACGGTTGGGACCATAAGCTAAATAGCTATGCAGCTATGTCGGAGGCTGAATAGCCATGATTGCACAGACTCTGTCTTTTATGATGAATAGACCTCTGAGAAATGGTGTCTAAAAAATTCAATTGACAACAACTCAACCTTTTGGTATGGTGTAGAGCTGATGATCTTTGTTGCACTTCAATTGTTTATTGTGCACTAATGAAATGCCTCGTGATATATAATCTCACAGAATAGGCATTGCTCAATGGCGATATGATCAGATATGTAATGATCAATGAAGACAAGATGGTTGGTATGGCTCATTCAGTAGGCATAATTACCTCAAAGAGATGCCAATACACGGATACATATCAAGACATAAGGGCAATAGGCTTATTGTATAGCCTTCAAGGCAGCTAGCATTTATGCTGCATTGGTCAGCTCAGTGGCTTTGACCTTTCTAGGTGTTGTACTCAGGCCGTGGCCTGCATATTGCATTGAGTAATCTTGACACCTTTAATGATCCAATCAGATGATATGTATGAAGTATCAAGAATGGTTGCCCTTTCCAATGATCATCGGTGGCAGAGGCTATATTGCTTGCACCGTGTCAGTATACAATTCTAGTCTGGATACATGCTAGACCAGATGTATACAATGTCTAGGTCTTCAAAATCAAGCTCATATGAATGTCATGGCTGATGTATGTGTCAACTTTCATGGAGTTTTGCATGGTTTGACTGTATATAGTCAGGCTTACCACAACAAAAACAATGATGCAACTTACTTGTTTTATTTTATTATTTGTCTTTATTATTTATTATTTATTTGGTTTTTAGTTGTATTTCTAGCTTATCATCTTCCCCCCTCAAGGAAGTGTATTGCTAGGCGGTTGTCAAGCGCCGTTCAAATACAACAGAGGTCCGACCTCTTTGTGATGACGTGGAAGCTTTCTATGAAGCTGGATAGCAGTTCTCGGGTTGCAGCCCCTTGCACCGAAGGTGCATTGCAGTTATTGGGATGCAGCCCGAATCCACGTCATTAGCGTGGGTCATATAGTACCCAAGCATGTGCTGTGTATATACAACACTACCCTCCAGCGGCGAAGTGGCTTGCTATTACCATCATCGTATGCTGTGGGATATCAATATATGATCAGAGAGCATGGATATATATATATGTACCATGTTTGTCAATATCGGAGAGACTATGTCTTCTTTAAAATCCTCATGACTATATATATAATGGTGGTATACTGATGTCAACACCTTCTCTCTGAGTGATTCATTGATTTCAGATGTGATGTCGTGGCAAAAAATATATGTCCACGTCATTGGCACGAGTCATGGTGTGTCCATGCATACACGATCTTAGCGCAGGTCACAATACAGTGCCCGAGCATACGCGATTTTAGCGTAGGTCACATTGTGCCTCATTTATTACATCTGAGAATATCTGTTACTCATCTTTGTGAGTCTAGACAGCATTGTGCTGATTGCAATGCTTTCTCTGGTGACTTATATATCACAGATTATACCAATGTGGTGATCAGTCCAGTGCAATATTTTGTCACCGGAATGTACAGGGATTGTGAATGATTGCAATCCAGCCGGAGGAATAATCTCTACAGCTATTCTGTACTAATGAATTCATTGGAGTTATACTCATTCGACGATTCAAAACCCATGTCATTTGTAGCAATGACAACTCACATGGATATATAGGGTTTTTATCAGAATGCTTTTATGTGATGTCAACATTTATGAACAATTCACTTGCATCTCAGGACAAAAGAGTTACGCTTGGAAGGTTTTGCATGGTGGTCACCAACAGTTATCAGCTGTTATTCGGGTGCCAAATTCTGCCTTCAACACTGGGACTATATCAACCAGTCTTACAGCGATGCACTTGTCCTTCCCACTCTTATGTACGGCTATAGTGCCAAAGTGCATCAGGTGGGATATATATATATACATTATATAACTATCATCTTCTGATCCAGGAAATGCAATTAAGCATGGTATCAGGTTATATGTTATGTATATAGTTCAGCATTCCAAACTTACTCGAGAATGTAAATGCTGAGCAAGAGTCAACTTATAGTCATTGGAATATAGTTTCCCATCCGAGTTTACACTTTATTAGTGATGGTGGATTCAACGTTGTACAGATTTCAACGTTATTTGTGGATGCAGTGATTTTATCAAAAGCAATCCATCAGAAATCACCAGATCGGAATATGAAATGGATATGTGTGAATCCTATCCACCTTCTTCCCCCCTTGAGGAAGTGTGAATACATAGGCAGTCAGTTGTTTATATACTTTATAGCTTATAGCTTATAGCTTGCAGTCCTTATAGAAAGCAGCTCATACAGTTTTAGGGTTGCAGCCCTACAGTCCTTGGGTTGTAGCCCTGCAGTTTTTGGGTTGTTGCCCTACAGTTTTAGGGTTGTTGCCCATAGTATTATCATGTCTATGATGATTTAGCATGATATAATAATACCAAAAAACGAAGTTTTACGAAATAAAACTGGCATTTTAGAGCATATATAGTTACAGTGACCCTGTTACTCAATACAGTGTTTAGGGTGTTACTTGATATCAGTAACCCTAATACAGGTAAAAAATAAGCAGTATAATGTTTTTGCAAAGATTTTTAAGCAAAACTGCATTCAATACCTAAGTGAATGTTAAGTGATTTTCAGAGGGTACATTACACCCCTGACACACACATTCAAATATTAGGGTGTTACAGGGTGTTACACGTGTTATGTGCCCGGAGGCACAGCGTGAGCCGATATGTCTATGCGTCCGTATGTGTGTCATCGGGGGTAATCTGGGATTGGCACGATGACAGTGAGATTGGGCTTGAAATCACGATGAGAATGAATACCAGATGTCCGGGGTATGACAGTATGACACTATGACACTATGACAGTATGACAGTATGACACTATAGTAGTATGACAGTACTGTGGGGGGTGTCATCGTGGAACTCAGTCAGACCCTCGAAGAATGGTCAGATTCGCATCGGGGTTGAAAAGACAATGGAATCGAATATCAGATATTAAGGTTATGACAGTATGACAGTATGACGCTATGACAGTATGACAGTATGACAGTACAGTAGTATGACAGTACTGTGGGGCAGTCATCGTGTCAGCCTGTTGGCATAACATCTGAATCGAGAATGACGAATCGGAATTAGAAATGAGATCGGATCGGGAACTGAACGTTGAGCCGAAGTGTGACATCGGCTCTCGAGTGGTTGACCCTGCAACCTGAGTGACGAGTGAATAAGTAGAGCACTTGAGAAGTGTTTAGCCTTCAGAACTCGGAACCGAATTATCGTTTGTACCTCAATCTGGCCCTGATCCAGTATATTATAAAAATCCGAATTGTGTACCTTTGCACGTTCAATCAAAAACATATCTCCGAGCATCTGTCGTCGTGCCCCTGGCACATTTGGTATCAGCGTGCTGCGATTTCGCCTCTGCGCAACTCGCCCACGGGCCTTTTGTAACTTCCGTTGTAATACAGGGGGAGAGCTGCACTTCCGGCTATCTGGGCGCAATTTTAGCCTCCGTAAGTACATTTTTTTTCGTATACAACGGCCGTATCCTTTGGAAAACATCTCCAAAACTTCATATTTTCGCCCCTTAACACTGGGGGCCCAACCAGGCTCAGAAAAGTCAACATTCGTTTTCCGATCTTAACTTCCAAGTCTGCCCCAGGCTACAAACAACCGTCAGGGAGCACCCTAAAGGGTTTCCCCGGTTTATAGTAGCCAGGAAAACCTCATAGCCCACTTTCTAGAGCCTTAAAAAGGCGAAAAACAGCCAAAAACAGCCCAAAATAGCCGTTTTAGCCCGTTTTCAGCCTACCCCGAAACCTTCCACAGTAGCCCCCACCACCAAAAACTCCTTCCCCAGACCCCATAGGACACCCTAGAACCCCCCAATACCGCCCTCACGGCCACCAGCAGCTGGGAAAGCCCCTCAAAACAGCTCTTTTAGTGGCTTCTGGACAGTTTCTGGACAGTTTCTGGACACCTCTGGTTTACCCTCTGGCTGGAATATTTTGGGAGTGTACGAAGTCCGGTTACCTTCTGGGACCTTGCTGAGCTTTCTGGTTGCAGTTCCTTGACCCCTGCCTGCATACATAGGCACTTGAAATCTGTGTCGCGGAGCCCTGGCGAAATTTTGAGTTCGCCGGTGTATGGCAGTACCCCCTTCGCCAGAAGAATACAGAAGAGCGTGGTGGAAGCAAGGACCCATCAAGTGGGTATTCCCTCCAGACCCCACCTACCCACCAGCAGGCGCCTTCTGGCAGAGCGGTCCTTGGAGCGGTCCTCCTTCCCCCTCTTCCTCTGACGACGAGGAGGAGAACTGAGCGCCTGGATATAGTCACGCTGGCTATCCCACCAGTACACTACGACCACGTGTGGCATCTCCAGGCAATACAAGTGATCGACGCCCCCCCTTGGGTCCTCCTTGGCGCTGATTGGGTTCCCCCATCTCCACCTGGAAGTCCCGCCCCTTCGCCTCCAGCGAGCGACATCGAAGAGGACGAGACTAATTAAATAACAAAAGGCGAGCACTCACCACTTTGCTCACCTGTGGCTATTGCCACACCCAGTCCTTGATCTCAACCAGCTCAGCAATCAGGATGTCACAGCAGACATCAGAGGCATTTCCCAGCATGAGTGTCAGCGCAGAGCAGCTACACCACACTCTGTTCTCTCCCATAACCTTCCCATCGCCCACCGCATATGCTTCCGCTCACCCCATTCCACATCCAGGCACCACCATGCCCTACACAGCGGTGCCCCGCCCTTATACTATGCCGGATGGCACCCCCGCACAGGCTGTATGGAACGGCGTCAATTGGGTATTACCCCAATCAGCGCCCCTCGCTGGGGGAGTATCACCAGTGCCGTTCACACTGGGAACCCATCACCCCGTGGGCGCATATCCCACACCGTTCCAACAACAGCTACAACAGCAGCAGCAGTGGCTCGCGTACCAGCAGCAGCAACAGCAGTGGCTTCAACAGCAGCCACTGGAACCGATGCAGCAGCAGTTACAGCAGCAGCAGTTACAGCAGCAGCAGCTACAGCAGCAACAGCAGCAGCAGCAGCAGCAGCAACAGCAACCGCAGCCGCCACAACTGCCGCAACATCGACCACAGCAGCCCCATCAGCTGGCACCAGCCACCTCCGCGCTTCATGACTCAGGCGCGGATCCCTCATCGCTGCAGCACTTCATCAGCATCGGCGCCGCGGCCCTGCCGGACCCTCTGCAGGTACCCCTTGACAGCGGGGTTCAGCAGAACGTCTTGGGCGGTACCCAGCTCTTGGTGCGTCACCTTCCCGCGGTGGCGACAACCTCAGAGACTCGCCGGCGTCGGCGTTCCCGAAGGGCATCTTCGGGCCCTGCGACACATGGCAAGCATCTCCCAGGTCCAAGCCACGCACCTGATCACTCTGACCCCGACTCTGGCACGGACATCAGCCGCACCAGCACGGGGACCAGAGGCAGCCGAAGCACGCAGGCACGGGCTGAGCGCAGGCGGAGGGCCGCCCACAGGTCCGGCTCTGACTCGGACGCGAGCAGCCGAAGTGAACACATTCGCAGAGAAGTCCTAGCGGCAGTACAGGCCCTGGACATCTCCGCGGTGCTCTCGAGAGGACTCGCGCTGCCTGGTGCGACGACATCGGCAGGAGCCTCCCCACCAGGCGACCCTCAGGGCAGCGCACAGGGCCTGACGGCGGACCATCTACACGAGGCAGACGCGGTCGCCAGCGTAACCCCTCCAGTGCCTCAGACCGCCGCTGAGACCGCTCCTGCCGAACCTCCCACTCAGGGCCGGCCAAATCCCCATAACATGATGGTGGCCCGCCGGCGGCAGTCGATGGAGACGGTGGTGCACGGCGGTGGCAATCCCGACTCAGAGCCCAGAGACTCCAGTCCAAGCGACTCGCCACCAGGCCCCCCTAGTGATCCACCTCAGGATCCCCCTGACGATCCCGCACCAGAGCCCTCCTACCCTCAGTACCCAGAGGTCAGAGCCCTCTTCGTCACCCACGATGGTGGGTCATTGTGGGTGCACCAGTCAGCTGGGGTGCGAGGCGCGGCAACCGTCTCCCTACCATGGGACGAACGCCGCCGGGCTGGGGTGCAGGGCGACGCCATCTTGTTCAGGATCATGCACCTGCTGGGAGCGCCGCTGACTGCATATGCGCGCATGGGGGGCCGGCTACACCATGCACCCCTACCCCTTACCAACCCTCGTGTGGAGACCTGGGTCCTTATGGTCGACCGCGAGGTCATGGATATGGCAATGGGGGACCCAGCCGCGGCCAATGTGCGGTCTACCAGCATGGGGCAGCCAGTATGGGAGTGGATCCCTGCTACTGCGCGGGAGTCGGAGATGCAGAACTTCGATCAGGACGGGCTCGCCGCGTGGTCGGAGGTCAGCAACTCCGATTGGTACCGGAGCATGAGCGTGGTGGCTGCACAACCATCCACACCCCTGCCCTTCCATACACCTCTTCCACTCCCCGCACCACCATCAGCCCCTACATTACCGCCCACGCCGACCGCAGTCCCCACAAATCCCGCGCCTGCGCCTCCGCCCGCGCATGCCCCGGGACCATCACCTCCTGCCCGTTTTCCCCATTCCGCCGTCGCAAACCCCGTTCACTCTGCCGCTGCCGTGAACCCCGTTCACTCTGCCGCCGCTGCAAACCCCGTGCTCTCTCCCAGCGCCACCCCCTTTGTTCCAGGCATCGTCCGTCTGCCGCAGGGCACTAACCTGCGAGCATCTCCAGACGAGGTCCGCCTGGAGCACAAGACCAAAGAGATGGTGCTAAAGCTGGTCAAGAGCGTCACCAGGTTCCCCCGCTCCGCGTCCGACACAAAATCGGCCGACAAGGAGGGCCTCCTGACGCAGTTGGAGCACTACTCCCACATGGTGCGGAAGGTATTCCAGGAGGCCATCGTGATCGAAGCACTGACCACTCCCAGTTGTACGCCATCAGTATCAGAGTACCAGGCGAGTGTGTCAAGCCTTCTTTGGAGCTTCAAGGAGTACACTCTTCAAGACCAGCAGAGAAAGTTCTTGGAGCGCGCGGCGGGGACCTTTGGGTCCGAGCAAGCTTGGCACCAACGCTACGGGGACCTGGACGTGTTCTTCAGCGATCTGGCGGTGTGCTCTCTGACGCAGGCCTACCTGGAGAACGCACACGGCGAGGCCATTGCCCTGAAGCAAGCGGTGAACGAGACCGCGGCGGAGTATTTCTCGCGACTGGAGACCCGCATGGCCTCCGTCAACTTCTTGGCCGGCAGAGTCCCAAATTGCGTGGAGATGACCAACTTGTCGATGCTCTCTACGTACCGCCGGGGGCTGAAATATGCACCCAAGGTGATGCGGCGCCTGAGAGCCATCCACTTGGATGTCTCCAAACCAGAAGAGTGGGAGAGGAAGGCCGTCGCTGACGACATCCCAGGCACCCACAACGCCTTGTTGAAGATTCGGGAAGTTGCTGAGGAGGTGGAGAGTGACATTGACACGGAGGCGGCTCAGAGGCGCTCTCAAGACCGTCCTCCCCGTGCTGTTTCCTTCGCTAACCCACCACCTCGCACCCCCTTCTACAGGCGTACCCCCTCTTCGAACCGCCCAGCTCTTGCCATGCTGGAGAACGGGCCTGCCACCACCGTCGCCGCGGCAGTGACTCCTTTGCCACCACCACCTGGCCTCTCCCGCCCTGATGCTCCGAAAGTCCGCCGGTGCTTCGCCTGCGGCTCTGCGGAGCACATCGTCCGTAACTGTACGGACGAGGCTAAGCTCAAGGAGTGGAGGGCCAATGCACCCGCTCGACTGGCGAACTCCCCTGGGTTTGTAGCCGCCGTCGTTTGGGCCATCGAGCAGCAGGAGGACATCTCCTCGGTGGATGGCGTCCCAGAGGAGTTCTCCGAGGAGGTCTTGGCTCTTGCTACCTGTGAGGACGAGCAGAGCTACCAGACCCTGGCGGCCCTTGCGGGCATCGAGCTTGTGGAGGGTGACGGCCTTCCCCCGGTGGAGAGCGATGAATGACTGGCCGGCGGCCAGCCCCAGACCCTGCCCTTCGGGGAAGTGAGGTCTTGCCCTGATGATCAGACCCTCTCCGCCCTGGAGAAGCGGTCAGAACCAGTGGAACCCCGACGCGCCCGAGGACGCAGAGACCCTTGGGGCCAACGTCCCCACCCCAAGAGTGTGGCCTTCACCTCTGGGGCCCGCTTGCGACGCACCTACCGCTCAGCTGGTGCCCCATCGCCGCCGAGGGATGACTTGTCCAGCCACCCTCTCGCAGGAAGCACCCCCTTCGATGAGCCGTCGCTACCTCTTGATGACGGCCCCGCTTATACACAAGCGAGGATCGAGGGTCGGAGGGGACGGCGAGTTCCCCGGCACAGACCCCCCATTATGGACAACAACCGCGGAGAGCCCCGCGACCTTCGCCCCCGACCGCGTGTTGTCCTACCGCTGCCCATCTATCAGTCCAACCTCGCAGACCCACGGAAAAGGCTAACTGCGTGGCACTGGAAGAGAGATCTGTACTCCCTCCCCCTCGAAGTCGCCATGCAGAAGGTCCGCAGAGCTCTGCGCAAGTCCCCAGAGGCTGCCAAGGACCTGGTGGATAAAATGTCGGAGCGCGTCCGCAGCCGCGTACACTCTGGGAGTCGATCGCCAAAGGAGCGCGTGAACCGCGCCAACCAGCTGGCAGAGAGGATACGCATTGCCCGCGAACCTCAAGATCGCAAGGAAGGCCATCAGCGCATAGCATTGTGGCACCTCCTTTCACACGACGGTCGCCAGCAAGTCCCCGAATCCTCTAACACCAGCTCCCACGACCTCTACGCGGCTTGGAGAGAGCTGTCGCCTGCCGAGCAGCAAAAGGCAATCGCCACTTCGAGTCCAGACTCTTCCCCAGGTAGCAGACTGTGGGAAAAGGAGGGCGCACGAAGGGCAGCAGCGAGGTCTTCGACATCCCTCTGCACCCTGGACACTGAAGTGGGCACGATACCTGGGACAGCGGGAGATGTGGGTTTACCTGGTGCCTGGTGCAGTCTGCACGCAGTACACCAGTACAAGATGAGGAAGCTGGGTCCCAGCCCCTTGGGAGCATCCCCTCCATCATCCTCACTGGCCGAGCCCACAGCAGAGACCACATCTTCGCACCATGATAACGCGCCGGCCACTCCGGGAGGAAACCCCGAAGGTTCATCCTACTGCTCAGAGGCGGAGGAGACCTCCGCACCCAGTTCGCTTTGCTTCACCCAGCAGATGACCACCGTCAAAACGCATGAAGCGGATGAAGCGCCACCCTGTCTCGACAGCCACCCCATCGCTGAAGACCCTGAGGTGATGGAAGAGGAGTCCTCGGTCAACTCGCTCTGCTTCACCCAGCAGATGGCAGCAGCTGGGACCCCTCAGACGAGAACTGACCACCAGAGCTCCTATCAGCTCGCCCACAACTCCCCTGCTGGCAGCCCTCAGCATGACGAGGATCCTCTCACCCATGGCAGTCTCACCAATAGTGTCGCTACCCATGTGAGCCCCACAACAAGCGGCACTACCCACGTGAGCCCCACAGTAAGCGGCACTACCCATGTTAGCCCTACCACCAGTGGCACTACACATGTGAGCCCTACTACCAGTGACACCACCCATGTGAGCCCTACCACCAGCGACACCACTCATGTCAGCCCCACCTCGAGCGAATGCACCTCAGCGGGCACCCTGCTGACGGCGAGTGCAGACAACCTCGTCAGTCATCCGCCTGAAGATGTTGATTTGCTGGATGAGGAGTTCTACGCCGCGTGTAGGCAAACGCTGGAAGAATGCCGCGAGGCCTCGGACAACCTCCTCCCCAACCTCAAGTGCAAAAGCATACGCACAGATGGGGGAGTTCAGTGGAAGACCGACATCGAGGGTACCCTCGCAGCGGCACATGACGAAGAAGGACCGCTACTACTGGTATTCTACGCAACCCTCAGAGGGCACACGGTCAAGGTGTTGATTGACTCGGGGGCCTCTGACAACTTCATCTCGGAGCAGAGCGCTAAGCGATGTGGCCTCACAACACGAGCCGGTTCCGAGATGCGAGTCACCCTGGCGGATGGATCTGTGAAGATCACTGGCGCCACCGCGTACGCCAAGTTTAACACGCACACCACCACGGGCACCTATACGGAGAACGCCCTTGCCCTCCGGATCCTGCCACTGGGCATACAGGTGGATGTTATCCTCGGCGGAAGGTGGCTGCGCAGTCACTCTCCTGTCACTCTGGGCTATGAAGGGAATGGCTCCGTCTCCTTCCTCAGGAAGTCCCGCAGTGGTAAGATTGGGGATCGCGTCACCATCACAGGCTGTTCTCCTGGGAAAGCATCTGGGGACAGGTCTCCGAAGGGCACGGCCGGCGCGGGATTGGTGGATGAGGTGTTCCTGACCCCTGCCCAGCTGAAGAAGTACCTGGTGTATGCGGAGACGCAGAAGCTACGCGGCAATGACGACCCGGAGATACAGCCCGCCTGGCTCATGGTGGCCGAGAAGTCCCCCGACGATACTGCTTCTGCCTTTGCAGCCACGGCTATCGACTCTGAGAACGCCGAACCCGCTGCGGATACTGAAGATGCAGAAGTGAGCCCTGAGTGGACCCTCAAGTTTCAGGACTTCTGGGGTGAGGAGTACAAGAAGGAGATGACGACTGCCCTACCGAACATCGATGGACTCAGACATGACCCCCAAGATGAAGCCAACATTAACCTGGACCCTGAGCTGAGCAAGAAGGGACCTCCCTGCCAGCGCATCTACAAGAAGTCCGCAGAGGAACTCCGCCAACTTCGAGAACGCGTGGAGACTCTGATGTCCAAGGGCTACATCCGACCCTCTTCCAGCCCTTATGCAGCTCCCTGTTTGATGGTCCCTAAACCCGGGAACCCCAAGGAGCTGCGACTGGTGATCGATTACCGGCTCCTCAACCGCCAGACAGTTAAGGACAAGTATCCTCTCCCAGACATCCAGATGATGTTCGACGAGATGCAGGGTGCGAAGTTCTTCTCTTCGTTCGACGCGGTGGATGGCTTCTGGCAAGTACCGATGGCACCAGGAGATGTCGAGAAGACCGCCTTCACCACCCAGATGGGGTCATATGAGTGGTTGGTCATGCCGCAGGGGCTGCAGAATTCACCGTCTCAGTACCAGCGACGGATGCAGCGGGCCTTGGGCCATCTCCCATTTGTCCGGATCTTCATCGATGATGTGGTCGTCTTCAGCAACACCGCTGCAGAGCACTACGAGCACGTCAAACAACTGCTCCTGACATGCAGGGAGAAGGGCGTCTTCCTCAAGAGGTCCAAGTGCCAGCTGTTGAAGAAATCCTTGCGGTTCCTTGGCCACTGTATCTCCGCAGATGGCTGCAGACCCCAACACGACAAGGTGGCTGCAGTGAGGGACTGGCCCGAGCTGGAGACGGTTACCCACGTCAGGCAGTTCTTGGGCCTAGCGGGGTATCACCGCAGGTTCATCCACTGCTTCTCCGAGATCGCTCAGCCCCTCACCCGGTTGACCAAGTCGGACGTACCCTGGGAGTGGGGTCCCATGCAGCAGTGGGCCTTCGAGGAGCTGAAGAAGGCCCTCACATCAGCGCCGGTGCTCGCCTTGCCCAACATTAAGGGTGCCGCAGACGGCACAGCGCCTTTCGTGGTGCAGACGGATGCTAGCGGCATCGCTCTTGGGGGAGTACTTATGCAAGACAATGGAGATGGTCTTGGGCTGCGCGTGATAGCATACGAGAGCCGCCAGTTCTCAGCCGCCGAGCAGAATTACCACACCGGCGAGCGTGAGCTAGGTGCTCTACACCACTGTACCACCGTCACCTGGCGGCATTACCTCATCTTCACCAACTTCCGCATCCAGGGCGATCACCGCCCCCTTGAATGGCTGATGGAACCTGGCAGAGAGCTTAGCCGCAGACAGGCACGCTGGTACATGGATCTGGTGGAGGTGGGAGTCCCGAGAATGGAGTACATCAAGGGAGCGCTGCTGCTGGTACCAGACGCCCTGTCCAGAAGACCCGACTTCAAAGACAAGGACGTTCGCGAGGGGTTGAAGGAGGCAGGAGTGATCGACCCCACCTCAGACCTGCCGAAAGACCCTCTGGCAACGCTGGAGTCTGAATGCTTCTCCAGCTCACCACCCGCAGCTCATCCCCACTGGGCTCAGACGGTTGACTGTTGGCTCTCAGCAGTGGAGACCCTCTCCGTGGCGGAACAGGCCATGGACATGGGGGAGACCATCGCTCTCGTTAATCCGAAGCTCTATAAGGGAATGAAGGAGGATCACCTCGACTTCGACATGCCTGACTGGCCTGAAGCTGATAGCGCGAAGCCGACAGAAGCTCCACACCAACCCCCTGACAGAGCTCCGCCTCAGATAAGGATAACGAGGAGCATGTCACGCGCTGGAAGAGCCTCTACGACCCCAGCGCCTCCACAGTTGGCGTCACCGAAGACGCGAACGCCATCACGAGCTGACGCATCGGAGGCGCCCACTGAGAAGGTGCCAGTGAGCTCACCACCCCCGCAGCAGGCGCCCCAGCAGTCAGCTCCATCCCCGGTCCTTCACCCGCAAAAACGGCAGACTCCCCTCGAAGACTCACAGAATTGGCGTGTCCGAGCAGAGTACTCCTCGAAGTACGCCGAGAAGTTTGGACCCTTCGATGTGGACGCCTGTTGTGACTTTGGCGGCCGCAACAGACAGGCGGATAGATTCTGGACAGACTGCCTTTCAGAGAAATGGAGGGGCCTTCGGGTTTGGTGTAACCCTCCGTATAACTCCAAGCACATTACGGTGGAGGCGATTTTGAACAAGTATATCGCAGAATGGAAGGCAGACCCAGAAAACACCTCAGCAGTCTTCGTTCTACCAGATCACCAGTCCAAGCTCCCCGCGTGGCGCAAACTTTTCAGAAAGGCCAATATGCAGATCGTGGAGGTCATCCCTACTCACGATGATAAGGGCGAGCCCAATCAGTTCTTCGAGAACCCAGATGGGAAGACCTTCGACCTTCGCTGGCCTGTTCTGATAGTACACGCCCCTCCCGCCAAACCACAGCCGGCACGCGTGAGGCACCCGCGAACAGCCCCCGCTGTGATAAGGACAGGTGAGGCAGCAGCCTTCAGAGACGCAACCTCCCAGCAGTCGGACTCAAAGTTCCTGCGTGCGTTGAAAGCGGAGTACACTCGAGAGGGGACACTTCGTTCGCTGCGGGAGAAAGTGAAGGCGGCACCACACCAATGCCTACAGGACTTCAGGCTGGTGGGGGAAGTGGTTTGGAGGACCGCAGCAGGGAGATATCAGTTGGTGCTGGGGGAGGACTCTCCACTTCGAGAAGTAGTGATTCGCCATGCTCATGAGTCATTGTCCTCAGGCCATACTGGGCGAGACAAGACTCTGGAGAGGGTGCTGCGACGCTTCTATTGGCGTGGTGCCGCGGAAGATGTGGGCACCTGGGTTGCATCCTGCGCAGTGTGCCAATCAGTGAGACCGCGGGGAACTTACCCGGATGGGTTGCTAAACCCTCACAGCATTCCGAACAGGCCATGGCAGGATGTCGCGGTGGACTTCGTCACCGGCCTGCCGGTATCGGAGAGGGGCAATGATGCTTTCGTGGCCTTCACCTGCAAGCTGACGAAGATGGTCCACGTTGTGCCGATGAACTTCGGCGACAGCTCCGCAGCTGTGGTGGCCAGAATCTACTTTGACTCGGTGTGGCGCTTACATGGCGCGCCTATGAAGATTGTCTCTGATCGTGACCCGCGGTTTCAAGATGCTTTCTGGCAGGAACTCATGAGACTGATGGGTGTGAAAGTGGCTCGTACCACGCCGTACAACCCTCGGTCTGACGGCCAGGCAGAACACAGCAACAGGGTTATTGAGGACATGCTCAGGTCCTTTGTTGACGCCAATGTGGAGGATTGGGATCTGTTCACCACTAACGTGGAGTTCGCGATCAATGACTCCAGGAGTGAATCTACTGGCTTCACGCCGTTTGAACTGGTGTTCGGGTTCTCGCCGCTGTCGCAGTTGGATCTTTTCCTGGAGGCCGCGCAGTCCACCGCTGGACGACGAACTGGGGGAGTAGGCACCGCACACGAAGTGGCTGTGAAATTTTCGTCGCAGCTGCGGGACGCCAGGCAGCGGTTGGAGCTGGCTCAACAGCGACAGCGCTAACAGTTTGATCGCAGACACGGGCAGCGGGAGTATGCTGTTGGAGATCTGGTCTGGATAGAGGCGAAACACCTTACGGAGAAGGTGATGGATCGCTCCATCTGTAGGAAACTGACCAAGCGCTGGCATGGACCAGTTCCTGTGACCGTACGCTTCTTCAGCGATATACAGATGACCATGCCCGAGGCCGACAGAGGAGCTCCGGTAGCCTACCGCCTACGCCTCCCTCCTCACTGGCGGATTCACGACGTGTTCGCTCAACATCGCCTCAAACCGTACACCAGCGGTCAAGATGCTTTTGCCGCACGCGATCACCTAGCAGTACC